>VZUA01004186.1:0-22445 GCA_013401035.1 Horornis vulcanius
TTTTTTTTTGTTATTAATAGACAAGTACCTATAATTACATCAAGTTATTCTAGGATACTTCATCTAACTGTTCATGGATTCTGCTACCACCACACAACTACCAAACATATTAAAAATACACCACAAAAATAGGATCCATAATACAACAGAATTGAATGGCTTATGTTTACAGCTGGCAGATAAGCAAAACCAAGGAACAAAGCTTCTGTAGGATGTTTTGAATTTCAGTGATGGCCTGTAGCTAATTCCTGCTGTTTTCACAGGAAAAACTGATGGCTGCTGCAATATTTTTCAATACAAGTTCAAATGAGGAAAAGAAATAACCCACCTCCTTTTGAAAACTGTGCAGTTGGGCATAAACAAGCTTGTTATGGTCTGGATTAAAGCCAAGTACATGCACAAGTACAAAGATATCTCCCTTATGAAGATTATTTGCTTTATGTATTTGAATGGATGCATCCATTTATCCATTACTGTCAATGTTGCACAGAAAGGAGTATGAATAAGCACTGGAAGACTGCAATATAAGATGTATAAACAGATTGTTCTAAACCACAATTTCATGAGTATTCCTTACTGCTTCATATGCTAAAAGAAAGGAATAAAGTTTATTTTCCATCCTCAGCATAGCCTCATCCATTCTTCAAAATCTCTTCCACTGTGGAAAAGTAATTAAACTTAATCTTTGGTTTTATTCCCAGTGAAATAATTACAGAATAGGTTTTCTTGCAATACTCCAAATCTAACAGCTACATGAAGAGGAAAAAAGTCATGTTGTTTCATTAGCAATTTTTTTTTAAATCATTCTACTAATTCTGCCATTCAAGCAATTATGTAAAATGTACATATGGGAATACATTTGCACACACTCATTCTGATTTAAAGAACAGTGCATTTTCAATAATTATTCCCCTTTTTTTCCCCTGCATAACAGATTTCTCGAGGGCAATTGCTGTGAGATATTGACATTTCAGGGGATCTGGAGCAAACATCATAAACTCACGTCTGAGAGCTCAGCTTGCAATACCTCTTACAATATATTACAGAAATCCACATCACCAAAACTGTTTGCAAATGCCATCCAGCGCCAAAAGCGTTTGCAGCTGTCACAGAGAACCACCCAATATGGAAAGGGCCCTTGGCTGAACGTAGAGCAGCTCCCTGTGCACCAAGGCCTGAAGTGCAGGGTGCAAACACCAGCAGTGCCCACTGGGATGCTCACCAGGCAGGAATGAAAACAGGCAGGGCCTTACAGGGGTCAGTCATTGCTCTCCTGCACCAGCTACCTTGGAAGTGCCCTCTTTCTTTTCCTGGAGTACCAGAAAGGCACTGGTGACAGGGCAATGGGTGTTTGGGAACTGCAGAGAGAACAGGCCTCTATGCTCTGACCAGGAGGAGACAGAGCCAACCTGGCAGGTCAAGGAACTGAGGCCCTGCTTCCCAAAGAACAAATCCCCTCAATCCTGTTCAGCTGGAGGTGCTGCCTTTGTACATCCAATGCAAGTGCTGGTCTGGGAGTTCTCCTGTTCTCCCACATTTTAGAAATTTGTTGAAGAAAAGTGATTTTTCGATGGTCTGTGTTGTTGGCAAGTATCTCTATCAAGCTTCCCCTGTTAATAGAACTCAAGCTGAAAATGTCAAATAAGTCTTTCTCTTGAACATACACTGAATTTCAGTATCTGGTTGTAACAGGAGTCATCTGTTATAAACTGTGTCTATGAGTTTCATGACTCTGTGTAAGATCTTACTAAGTAGAGAATTAAACTCACGAATCTACAGACTGGGTTTTGTGGAGGTCACATCCCCCAGGCCACACCAGTGTAGTTTAAGTAATATATTTTGCCATGCAGACTCCTTAAAGTGGGTAAGAAGCCCCTAAGTTCCTTTCAACACATCAGAAAAAATCAGGAGCAGAAATAACCTCACACTTTGTGAGAACAGTATGGCTTCAAAAACATCTTCACGTGCCACAGTGGCATGCTATGCAACCTCTAAATATATTATAAATAGAAGGTATGTGATAAATATGGTATTATTTTGAAATAATTCCCTCTTCAATTGTATATTTCAAATTCTAATTTTAAAAAACATCACTAGAAGAGCTGCAGACTATGAGAACTTATCAGCAAGGGAAGCTCACCATCACATCTGCTCCAAGCCATCCCACCACCTGCACCCTGCCTTCAGCTGGAGGGAGAATGGAACTTGGGGAACTTCTCCTCCTCCCAGCATTGTGCCATTCCCACCCAGAGCTCAGCTGTGGGAGCCAGGCTTGCTGGAAGCAGGGGGTCAGCACATCCTCACAGGGGGAGTCCCCAGGGCCTTGTGCCCAGGAGCAGGAGAGGGAACTCGGGGTTCTGGATCCCCGAGCTCCCAGATCCATCTGCACTTGCACACAGATTGCTCTGACTGACCAGATGGCTTCTTACAAAACAACATGTTCACATCAACAGTGTTCAAAACACTTTCTGCTGGAAACTTGTTTTCTGTCAGGGACCTGCAGATGGTTCCCTTTCCCTACCTGTAAGTTCTCCAAAATACATCTCCTGAGCTGGCTGTTATGCAATCTTCATATGCTGAGATTTGACTGTGAATAGCTAAAGCTGGCAATTTTCTTAAAATAAGCTCCAGAAAGAGAAACTTAACGAGCAATTTTAGATCAGCTAGTTTAAGTGCAGCTGTAGAATAAATATTACAAACTGTTTTGCAGGATTTAGTAGGCCAAAAAAGTTAGCTTTAAAAATCACAAATTCATTACAGGGAACTCATGTAGATTTGGGTAAGGCCGGGAAATTGGCTCAAGAAGGGAAAAATTGTGAGAAGAACATTATACAGGTCCAACAGAGGTGTCTATGAGGTGTGCACATGACACAGTGAGGCACCTGAGCCAGTCCTGAACAACCATGCAGTAAATGGTTCCTACCATCCACATGTCCCATTAAAGAGTCACTATAGAGGCAATTAAATGTGCTCTCACCTACTCAGCAGCACAAAAAATTATACTGAGAAGAAAATTATCTTCACACCAAATTAAAATATTCATTTTGATATTTTTTTGGCCAGTCTGATGCTCTTTGATGACCTGGATCCTACATAAAAATATGCATTGGGATACAATATAACTCTATATATTTGTGGGGTTTTTATATTGAAAATTCTGTGCCCATTTTAAAATATTGTATTCATTTGGGGGGCTTTGATTGAAAAGGGACAAAAGGACAGAGCTTTGGTAGCTGGAAGTATGAGAGCTCCCACATGCTGGAAGGTAGACACTGTCATGCAGCAATGACAGCAAGAACACGGAGGCATCTGCACCTTCTTACACTCCCAGCATTTCAGCACATTCTCAAATATTGATTGACTGAGTTGCAAACTCCTCTGTGCTCTCCTCCTCTGAAAAAGTCAATTCCAGCAGAATAATGGAGCAAATTGTTACAGAGAGGATAACTAGGAAATAAACTGTCCAGACATGTCTAGCCTCATTTGCTAGAAAAAGTGGGATAACGCATAGAAAATAAAACTCTTTTTCATTAAATTAGGTGTATCAATGAACCAATTTTTTAAAAATAATTCTACTCAATCGTGCCAAAAACTGGTTTACATAATAAAAAGAAATAACTATACCATTGCAAAGATAGTAGAAAGAAATAACTAGATGTAGCTTCCTTTAAAAATTATGTACACTTGTTAATGAACAAAAAAGAATCTGAACCTTAGATAATTACTATTATTTGAAGGGAAGAAGAAACAAAATGCCCTCTTATATTTCTTAGCTATTCAAGTAGAGACATGTTTTATGTCCTTACTAGGAAAGTTTTTCTCAATCTTGTAGAGATGTCAAACTCTTTCAAACATGAAAATTTCAATGTCAATGTTTTACAGCTGTCAGTAATCAGGTGCAGACTAGGAGGGTAATGGAGAGCAGGTTACAGACATTGGTTTGTATTTGACTGTTTTCATGGTTATGCTTTGCAACTCTTGTTTTATTATTTTGCATGAGAACTAAAAAATGCATTTGTTTTATCCAAGGTTTAGGTACAACAGGGTGGCATTGCTCCTGGAGACAAAGACAGCACGAGGAGCCCATTAAGCCAGCACAGAGCTGCAGAACAGAGCACCCATCCAACCCTCAGGGAGGCTGAATCTCACACAGACAGACTGGGCACTGGGGCTGCCAGGCAGACTGAGGCTCTGGGCAGGCCTGGCTCAGCTGGTCTGGCCCAGACTCAGCAGCAGCCACAGCTTGAAGGCAAATCCACAATGAGCCCCAGGTGCCAAATGCTCTGAGCCAAGCACAGCCCTGCCAAGAGGGTCCCCTGTCCCCTCGGGGCTGGCTCTCCAAGGCACATGGATCTCCTTCCTATATCCTTCCATACAGTTCATACCTTAGGCCTGGGAATGAGCACAGTAAACTGACACAGATAATACCACAAATATCTGCATTTTAAACATTAATAAAATTGCAACCTAGATTTAATTATTTGAGTATTTGCATATGCCCCACAAATGCACATTTCATAGTTTCATATATCTGCTAGCAGTATCCTGATATCAGCAGAGTTTTAGAACTGCACAAATTGTTCCCTATGGAGGAAATTCAGATTCTAGTGTTTCAGGATGAGTAGAGTACATATACTGCTGAATGGAGTGGATCAACGTATAAATTACCTCAGAATTTACTAAATGTTTACATGAGCAAGAATTGATTTTAAAGTATGCAGACAATGAAGTTGAAGATAGAAGATGTTTGCTTGTGCATTTTCCAAGTTTTCCAGTATTTTAAAAAAATCATCCTGAATTATGCTGAAAGCACTTCACAAAAATATATTTAGGGTATGAAATGGAGAGAATAGAAGCTTACAGAGCTGAGGATTAAAGGATGAGAGGCAATTTTGTCCCAGCAGACAGTGAACAGGTCCACTGAATGCCCACCCAGCTGGTCAGACAACCAAAGCAGAGGGATCTCCTCTTGCCAGGCATTTCCATTGCTCTGTACACGGAGTAACACTGAATGCAGAATGCTCATTGCACCAGACCTTCCCTACCCAAGATCCTACAGGGTAATGAATTTTATACACAGTAAGAATATTCTAAAATTCCAGAATCACCCATGTATATTTTTTCAAGGCTTGTTTTCAGAAGACAAAATACCTTCCATGTAGTGTTAAAATAAAAATTCTGTCCTGTTGTGAACACCTTTTGTTGCTAGTTCAGCTACCATTGCCATTTCAAAAAATGAAAGAAAATCCCAACACCCTTCTAATGAAATGGCTTCTTCTATGCGCACATAAAATGCAGTGAAGGAAAATAAATCCTGTGTAAGTGCTCTCTTCTTTTACATTCTTTTCCACCATTTTCCCTTTTTCACCTCATTTTAACGTACCTTCTCTTCAATCAATCCAAACTGTCTCGTTCAGACCCTTGCTCCTATTACATTTTACAGCACTCCTCTACTCTTATTCTACTCATTTATTCTTGTATTCCCTACCTTCTCCAGTTTTCTTTCTATAATAATTCACACTGACAGCCACAACACTGTTACCCACTAAAACCCAGCAATTGTTTGCTCCTGCTCATGCCCCATTCTCCTCTCAACAAACTCCTGTGCTAAGTTGATTCTACATTGGTCTGTTGTCGAGAAATCATCATTCCCACAGCTCCCCATGTAAAACAATTCCCTCCTGCATTAACAACATTGAGTTATCTCTTTCAAATCAATTCACCTGTTCATGTTTCATTTTGCCCTCATTTCACATTTATTACAATACAGGCCTCAAGTCCCTGTTGACTCACTCTGGTTTCCAGCCACCCAGACCTCAACCACAGTGTGACACTGGACTGTCCAACCTCAGTGAGCAAATCCTGCTGAGTATTTGACAAATCTTTATTCTATTGCTCTACCTTCCCAAATATATTTTGTGAAAAATTCCAGTATTTTCAGTATACTCCTCCATGTTGAAAACCTCACTTGAAAGTTCTTATTGAACAAGTCACTCCAGTTAAAAGAACGACTCTGGTGAACAACTGCACACTGTTGCAATCTGGACTTTTCTGGTTTTATGCACTGCTGTTAAATTAATTTGAAGTAACACCTTGACACTGTGCTGTGCACTTTAACATGTTATGATAATGACATCTTGGGTTAAATTCTATTCCTGTATGTCATTAATTCAATATATTAAGCAGTGCTGATAATCAGAAGGGAATGAAGCGAGAATGTTGGTAGAAACCACACTGCTTACAAGAAAGGTGCAGCAATTCTATATTTGAATGTCAGGTACAGCTGTCATATGGCTTGTCTGACAAGAACATATTTATTCTTTTACTCAGGACAACCACACCACACCACACTATAAAGAAAAGTTCTCAAGATGGCTGTCAACATAGCTGAAAGAGAAAAAAAAAAAAAGCAAACTGATTGTTCCATACCTTATTCCACAGTAAAGTGCTTTCATGCTATCAAGAATGAGGACAGGACTTTGAAGTCCTGCACACTTAACTATATTAGCATTTCTAGCATTCCACTTTTCATAGCCTGGATGCAAAAATTTGTTCCAGATCCAAAAATGGCATAAGGAGCTTCAAAAAACATTGGACCCATTGTTTATGAGTTAGGTATGGACAAAATAGAAGCAGGATTTTTCTGTGTGCTTAAAATTAGAAACAGTTTCTGATTTAGCTAACCAAATACACCTTGGCAACTCCCTGCCAGACGTGAGTGTGCAGTAAATATGCTGACAGGAATGGCGTGCCCAACCTCCAAATTGAAACTTTCTTTCCTGGCTCTAGAGCCCATTTTTTGCTACCAATTTCAGAAACACCTGCTCAATACAGAAATGTCTGAATTATAAAGAATTCACTTTTTAACAAGAGAGTGCACGTGACTTGTAACCAAGGAAACAGGATCACTGCTGTAATGACACAAAACTTTAACTGGCTCTGTGTTCTTTTATCAGAAAAATCTTAACCTCTTCTTGCACTGCTACAAGTTCACAGTGTTAGAAGCACAAACCCCAGAGTTTAGAAACCCTGTCTTTTGCTAAGGACTTGCTGAGTTTGTTGGCAAGCAGCAAAGGCGCAAGGAAGAAGGATGTGCTGCTGAGAATCACAACTCGTCCCTCAGGATGATCTTTCATTACAAAACCTGTTGTTAACTTGGAGAAAAAAGGATAGAAAGTTATGACAGAAGGCATGGGGCTCAATGAAAAAAAAATATTCAAAAACATTCTGATCCAGCCAGTTCCTTGCAAAAGACAGATTGGAATTGAACATCTCGAAATGCACAGCACAGTGAAAAACTACTTTTACACAGCACTGAAGTTTGCTCTCACATTGACCATGGCTGTTTTCAACATAATCTCTATTTGTTTCAGAGCTTGATAAATTGTGTGATTATAAAGGAAACCAATATACATCAGTGAGCAACACACAAAAGTGCTTTATAACTGTTGCTGTCAATTTATTTGCTTTCTATTTTTGCCCCATTTTTTCAACCAATGCAATGGAGAGCATTTCCTTTACATTTCTACACATGCAAAAGAAATATCGTAGCATAGCCTTTCTGTCATTTGTTTCATTAATTTTAAACATAATTCTTATTTTCTCAGAGAGCATTAAACAAGAGTTTATTTCAAGGTGGTTGTTAAGATCACAAGCCCTCAAATGTTTCCAATGGTGACTGGAGAGTATTCAATCCTTGTACAGTATGCACTAAATTATTCTTCTCGTAAGCACTGTAAAGGTCACTCTGAATATAAAAAAGCATGATAAATATCTAATTGATGGAAATACGCTCATAAACATCTATTTGTGAGGCCTGTTGAACAATTCATACCAATTAACTCAGCAAAGCAAGTCTTACTGTCTTAATTGAGATGGTAATTGGTGTAAGTCACACTATTTCAAAGTGAAGTTGATTTTTTTTTAATGGTAAGGCTCAATAGTGGGGCAATAAATACATATATAAATCCCTTCAGCATTTGGAGCTGCTGAATGGCATCCCAGCTTTACTGAGCATCACACCAAGACAAAAATGACAAACACCTTTTCTTTGAAGAGCCTCAGTCCTAGAGCACTGCAACACTGAGGTGTTTCATTAGGGTGAGCTTAGAGGGATGTGTTTCTGTAACACTTTCACTATTACCCATCCCTGCAGGACAAAGTTCTTCCAATTGTATTTCTGAATACTCAAAAACTTCTGACTCAGTGATGCCTTAAAACTGCAAGGCTGAGAAAATGCAAGCAAGAGCAAGAAATTGGGGGGAAAAGGAAGATAACTGTGGTCAAGAGACAAAGAGATTCTTTCACCTGAATTCAACTTATTTGCATTGGGCACTGCTGGCAAATTTAATAAGACCAGCTGCTGGAAAAGAAACAACCCATAGAAATGCAGCTGAGAGAAATAAAGAACTAAGAAAACCAAACAGATTTTCTAGTCCTTTTTACTTTAACAATTGAGAAGAAAATAAGCAACTACAAAAATAGATTTAAATACATAAAAACATATATTCTGACTGCAAATTTTGACTTTGTTTAATTTTTATCTGACATACAAAGGATTACAATGTTTTTATACAAAAGGCATATCTTGCTGGTTTTACACACCTCATGTACATCATTAGGGTCTATATAAAATATTCTTCCTGATCAAAAAATGTCATTTAAACTCCAGTGAGCAATTACTTGACTGCTAACTTCTGTAAAACTACTAACAGCAGAACCAAACTGAAGTCAGATATCTTAAGTACTGAAGGGTATTTGGAATGTATTTCCATCTACAGCAACTGTCTGAAGACTGTGACTGCCATTAACGGTTCTGCTGTGATGAGCACCCTTGCCTGGCTCAGGTCAGAGATTTTAGAATCTATTCCAACCGTTTAAAAAAGACAAACTTCTGATAAGAAATAATTTTGCGAACCTTTGGTCTGAACAAATCAGAGGACACAGGAGAGCTCTTTACCCTGTGCAAAGAAGCAGCAGATTTGTAATAAACAGACTGATAGACTTGAATAATTAATGGGAATGTGTGTCAGTTTTTCATGTCCTATACAAAGCTTTAATTATTTCACAAATTGCCTGTTGAAGCCCAGATAGATCTATTGTAAAATAAAAACCTACAATCATATCATCTTCATATGTTTGGATAAACCCAGCTGCATGAAGCCAAATGCTTCTAGTAAGCCTAAAGTACCAATGTTTATCCACAGTTCCTTAATATATTCAACCCCTCTTGCTTTGAACACCAAGCATCTCATTTCTCTTTCTTCCTGCATTTTCTTGCCCACTTTATCAATGTTTCTATTCCTGCTGATGTATTTTTTCTTTCCTCTTTTCCCTCTAACATTCATAAACCCTCTCAATTACCAAAGCAGGGAAAGGAAAAATTTAAGACATTTGAAGAATGCCATGTAATACACATCTTCAATGACAATATGTGCAAAACCACAAAACACAATGTAACAGGCAATTCTGGCAGAAGGGAAAGAGAGGAAAGTTTGAATTTTCATATACTTTGGCCAAACAATTTTTTGCCCTACTTCTTCACATTTCACTTAGATCAAAACAAGCATGATTCTTTTTTTAAGTCTGATGTCAAGCATCATAGGTTATGAAAGACTAAAACCAAAACTGTCAGTTACAAAGTGAGGAATGCAGAACCCAAGAATAACAGTGAGACAACTCTATGTTTGTTAAAAACAATCCTCTCAAATTCAAGTATTTTAATTCTACCATCAACAAAAATTCCACATAAGAATATCACATTTTTGCACTGAAACTTCCTGCATTATCTGAACATGATAATCAAACTTTAGATATCTAAGATATTTTTACTTCAATAGTCATCAGTGCTTGGCAACACAGTTCAACTGAAAGATAAATATTGTGTAATGTCTCTACATTAGATCAATCAATTAACACAGCAATAAATTAGTTTCATTAGCATGTTTCAGGCATTAGAAGGTGCTTTACTAATTAAAAGTCCCATATTTAAGCAAATGCTATTTCCGGTTTGTTCATGTAAATTTTATTCCAGGGTGCTTACTATATTTTGTAAGAGGGCTTATTCCTGTTCCACAGCACAGCTGGGATGTGGTGAGGAGGCACTGAAGGCATGCAGTGCCCAGCTGGTGACACAGACACCCTCTGGGGTGCAATCCAGCACCAGCCTGGCCACACACTGCAGGATGGGTGCCTGAGCACTGCCATCCATTCCAGCAGAAGGCACAGATGTGCACCCTGTAGCTTTAAGAAGTGTCATGCCATCACCAACTCACTTTTTGAGAAATCAACCAATTCAAAATTGTATTTTAAACTTCCTTACTTTGCTTCAATTATTGTTTTACAGCATTTCAGGGCTTGTTTGTTTGTTTTTCATCTGATTGTTTATCTGAAGATGCAATAATAGCAGAACAGTCACACCTCTATCTTCATATGCAAATATATTCATGTCTGTGTATTCAAAAATCGTATTTTAAATAATATTCATGTTTCTGTGAGAAGGTTTAGGTTCATTCTTTACACAAAAACTGTGCCACATCTGCTGTACATAACCTATCCCTTGTGGGAATTAAGTTATTGAATGAAATATAAGTGTTGCATTAATCTGTAGTTAACTGAGTCTGAGCAAATGGTTTTATGCCTCTAAAGTATCTCAAAACTAACTTTGAAAGGGTCAATTGTCAATTTCTTTAAAATGAACCCAGAAATACAACATTCACAGGTGCCTCACAGTAACTTTCCTAAAAGATTTATTTCATTTCTACTCAGCAGCAACATTTTAATACTTGCAACAGTATTGTAGGGAAGGTAATGTTCGTTTTACCTCTCATACCTCTAATACACACATTTAAACATTCTCAATGACACACTGACAGATGCAGCTGAAATAGAGATGAGAAAACTGCCAAATCCAAACCAAACCAAAATCCTTCAATTCTTTCAGAACAAACATCTATTGTTCCACAATATTTTAACTTTGTTGTCTGCGAGACCAAAAGCAGATACTTGGCTTTAAACACTGTTTAGTGCTAAATAGATCTGAGAGGAGTATTCCCAGGATGACATTCTTTTTTGAGTTGCTGATTGGTTGGCACTGAAATTTGCCTATCAGTCTCTCTCTATCACATTTCTCATAACTTTACCTTCTAAGAGGGTGGAAGCATTTTTAAAAATGAGAGAGAGGTAGAAATAGTGATATTTTTTTACTACAATTTAACTTGGTGACTCAAAGACAACTGACACAAAACACCTAAGAACACAACTTCTGCTATCAAATATGCTGCCAGTAATGTTACCCAGGGGAAATGGAGACAACATATTTTTTGAGCATTACAATCCTCTAATCATCACAAAGAACTGATGCCTCCTTTGGTGTTCAAACACCTCCTGCAGACAGCAGAACCTGCTGATGATTTACTGAGCAGATTCCTGGCTTTTGTTAAAGCATTCATTTAGCAGCTCCCACAAGGGAATTAATGTCCAGCTTTGCAGCTCAGCAGAACATAAAATTGTTATTTAGAAACCAATGTAGCATGTACCTGTGGCTACAATATGAGATTAAAAAGTACTTAGCACAGCAACCTGTGAAAATATCCACCAAGTTGTGTTTATATCATTCTTGCATGTATTTTTATCCAAACATTTGCACTGCCAATGCAAAAGAACCAGCAAAGTGACACTGTTCCTACTGAATGGCCTTGCATAGCTACCAAGTGCAGTCTGTGTTGTAGCAGCTTCCCATGTTCAGACTTTGTTTTGCTCACAGGTAACAAACATTGTGTGAGCAGCTGTAATTTAGCCAACACTTCTCTGTGCAGGGTGGGTGTCAAACACAACTGGAGATAAGATTATATTCTAGATTACAGACAATTTGAGGTTGGAAGGCACCCGTGGAGATCACTGGGCCAATCCCCACAAGGTTGCCCAGGGCTGTGTCCTGTCAAATCCAAACATGGAGTGTCAGCAATCTCTGGGCAAACTGCTAGAGGCTTCCATCTCCCTCACAGTGGAAAAAAAGGGGATTTTATTATTTCTCCTGCATTTCAGTTTGTGCCCATTATGAGTACGATGGAAAGAAAATATCTTTTTAAAAATGAAGACGATTGATACAGAAACCACAGAGATAGAAAATTGGACCATCACAGCATTTTAGAATTCCTTTTCCCAACTTTTTACAGCTATTAGCTTCTTACATACTTGAAATCATACAATCTATATGATAATTTATATTGAAATACTCAATTAGATGGTCCAAAGAATTGTGATTCTTGTTGCCAAAGATCCCTCCTGGTTTTATATATATTTACGAAGAGCTAAGTGTGTGTGAAAATTTTTCATATTGATAAAAATGTGATTAAAACACAGTTGTACTTGTTATAACCAGCTTTGTTTATCCATAATGAACCAATTGTAAGTGCAAAAAAATGTTCATTTTAGTAAGTATTAGCAGAAAGGCCTTCACCAGCTAGCAGAGATAGCAATCTAATTCAGCAGTGCCCAATCTTGATTTAGGTTCTGCTCCAAATGGACTGGAAAATTTATCTTGTGATGTCAATTTTATTACTGAAAAGAATTTTTTATTCAGCATGCAAACAAATTAGCAGAGGCAGAGTCTATTTTTTACATTAAGACATGAACGTGGACTATAAAAAAAACTCTTTAACCAATCCTGTGATTGAGCTAATGCAATATCAAAACTGAAAAAAGATACAAACTGAGATTGCAAGTGGTAAAGACTGACAAAAGAAAAAATACAGCAATGACAGTTCACAGCACAGGGATTCAGAACAAGAGACACTTCCAGGAGTCACCACCAGCATTTGGTACCATAGTGGGAAGAAATGTAGCAAACTCACTCGTATTATTGTACTGAAAACTGTTAGCTGAGTTCCAAAAACAGAGCAATTCCCTCCTCAGTAAGAGTGCCAGGCTATTTCATACAGATCAACGTAAATGTTTTTCCCTGTCAGATCTGTGCCTGATTGTATGGAACCACGGCACTTGAAAGGGAGGAATTCCCAAAGGAACAAACTCACAATAAAAATTTTAGGCAATATTCATTCTGCCATTAAATTAACAGTGGATTCAGTCTTAGACATATTAATCTTATGTTCTGTTCATAATAATCATATTCTAGGACCGCAATCAGGTCTTAAAAGTGATTAATTAAAACTGACCCCTTAATTTCCATCTCTCTGATGCCTAATCAGACATAAACTTTATGGGATTTTTCATTTGTGCACTGAAGCCTGGTCATGTAATTTTGAAGTGAGAAGGAACTCTTTAAGACCAGATAATTTTTTTATTTTTTTTATTTTTTATTCTATATTTCATTGCTTCCTAACAGACAAATCTAATGCTCTGGAGATTGTTTATGCATATCAAGACTGTAATTTTTCCCCAGACTGAGGTGTCATTACCATCTACAGCATAATCCTAGGACTAATACCTGAATGTTTCGTAATTACTGCTTCATTGATGAAGATGCAATTAACTGTACATAAATTTGTCCTACAGAGGAAAAACTAAATGTATCAGAATTTTTGTACGTATTTAGTGTTTTATAGTAAAATGTTATTAAACCTAACAGAACAGAAGAATTGCAGGTACAGTACAAAATTACAACTGATTAAAGTACTAAACAATTCACAGACTCCAAGATATTTAAGGTCTCCTGTTGACAAAGCTCAAAATCCATTATGGAAGGATAATAGTGGAAAAGTTGGCAATCTGAAGTGGAACTGAAATGCATTTTCTTTCAGATACTTTTTAAATCCCTAGCAGTGCCAGGTCATGGCTCTCATATAATAATGGCCATAGAGAGTTCAAATGATAGCCTAGAAATGATGGCACTTTCAGACACTGATAGAAGGAGCACATTCTAGAAAAGTTCTTTTTATTAATTTAATGCTGCTGCTGTAGCTGCAGAAGAGTCTGATATCTCAGTAGTAAAATGCATTAAAAAGCTATTTTGTCTGCTGCTGCAGATGAGGAATATAGTTACTTTGCTCAACAGCTGAATTTTTCCAGAATCCCACTAGCATTCCCAGAGAGAACTATCTACTTTAGCCAAGAGAGAATGCTGATACATTTGTTATATAACAAAAATTTCTCAGGAAATAATTCACAGATATATGAAGAAACAGAATCTCTGCCGTAATGTCCAGGTATCACGGAACATTCCAGTCCATTGTCTCATGCAATGTGTTAAGAATTATGAAATTGCCAAATTTAAAAAAAAACTCTAAAAATAAACAGGTTGTTTTGCCACCTGTGGCACACCCACACCAGGGTTAGCACCAGTGCAGTGCATCACAGAGGTGTTTAGGAATGAGTGATAAATGGTGTTGGCCAATTTCCTTCAGCAAATCTCTCTCCTTAGAGATAACCATATTATTTTGTATCACAATGCTTCACTAACTAAATTGTACCCCCAGAATATTGGAACTTAAACGTGCTGCCTTCTAAATACAACTTCGCTCTTTCTGTGAAATTAATTGAATCTCTCCCTACATTACATTTATTAGGAAATAGAGTTGGAGGGTTTTGTAACAGGGAAATGGTGTTCATTCAGACTTGTGCAGCCATGGTAGAAGCCATTACATGGATTGTGATTTTAATCTTGTCCTGTGCAGGTCCCCATACCTTTTAATAAACAGAAACATGAGATCTAAATTCTACTTACACACTTAGAAAAGAGATAAGACTATTAAGTATCAGAAAGCAATTGTTTCGGGCTGAGGAGTAAGAGGACACTTTTTCTCCCTTCCTGTTTTAGACATAAGTGGCCAGGAGATGATAAATATATTGTACTTGAAATGTCATTTCTCAGAACCAAAAAATAGTGAAATAAATTACTTCTGTAACAATAGTGCATTAAGATTTTAAAAAAAAACCACAGGAAACAGAATATAATTGCATTTACTATTATATTTTACAATTGCAAATGTATTTTGTATTTGCCCCCTTCTTTAAAAATCAAAACTAAGTACAACGTAAAGGATAACCTCTTTAAAATGTACACATGGGCCCCTCAACTGGAACTTTGAATCATTTCCATCTTTATAGCCCTTAATCAAATTCTAGACAATAAGTTCTTAGGTAGCAAAAGGCAAGTCTCTTAAGTTTTCCCTACAAACATCCCTTCACCATTTATACCACCATCAGCAAGATGTCTCATCAAATTGATTTCAAATCCACAGAAAAATTGGAAACTCATGAATGCCACAAAATGCATCTTGGCATTCTTCCACTCATCTATTACATTTTCTAATAAATAGAGCTTTCTTGAAATGCAATTTCAACTTGAAAATCTGACACATTCTGCAAAAGACCAGGCAATAATACAACTAAATATGTGTACTGTGATGAAGCATATTCATTCGAAATTGGTCTTGAAGCTGCAAATGAATCCACCTGTGGATTCACAGGCATGGATGCACAATCCCTGTGCAGAGGCTCTTGGACAGCAAATTCCACATGAGGACTTAGTGTAAATGAGTGTTAATCTATACATAATTTGTACAGGTGCAGTACTGAAAAACCATTACACTGAAAAATTACTAGTGAAAGAATACTACTTTCAAAACCAAATTTTCATTAGCATTATTTCCTAAATAGTTTTAAATATCATTTACAAATACATAAATAAGTAAGTTTAAAGAGAAAAAGGACAGTTTTACCAGATCATACCCTTTGTGTGATGGTATATCAAAGGGTTTGAGATGCTTAGCAGACTGTTAAGAAATAACTATTATTTCTGGACATATTCAACTTCAACATTAATGAAATCAAAACATGCATCAGCAGACTGCAAAATTCAGCTACAAAGAGTTCAACAGCTTGACTTTTTTATTTGGTTAGTAAGGACCCTAATAGTGCTTGACCCTCATCCCCCAAAACAAAGATAAAAAAATAATACAAACCCCACACAAGCAAAACCAAAACAAAAATAAAGAAGACCAAAGAGAAGAAATTGAAAATACCAGTGTTTGGAGATCATGTATGGATGCAGATTTTAAAGTCACTTAGATATTTCTGATAGCTTTGCACTATGATTTTCATTCAAAATCACCATTTAAATAAAAAAATATTCCATATTCTTTTAAATATAACAAAAGCACCTGCAATCTTAACAGGAGTCTTCCATTTAAAACAAAAGCACTGTTTTAAAGATTTTGGAGATGCTGGACTACTTTAAATTAATCTGTGATGAAAAAACCTTAATATTTTCTTGAGTACTTAACAGATACTTACAGAAAAAAGGGCATCAGCTGTATCAGTGTCTCTTTTTTGGGATTGGCTGTGAATTCTGGCACCGTTTGAATAATTTTGTTCATTACATTCCTTAGGTAATTTTGTAGCTGCTTGCGTCGCTCCTCTACAAACTTTGCATCCTAAAAATAGTGAGGAAAAAAAATAAATGGCACAAAGAACATGTTTCTCCACTTCATAATGTAACTGAACAGTCCTAGTAAGCATAAAAATCGATCTTTTGATAATCTCTGTTATTATGGCTATATAAATATGTTGGAAATATGCAAAAACCCCTTGACTCTGTCCTCAGAGATAAAGGAAAATCATGAATCCTAATAAAACCTGTTTCACAAAAACATCCACTGACAGGATGTCAGATCCTCTCCCTGGCAGAATCTGTCTTCTCTGGACCATAAACCACTGCAATCTTAGAGAGGCAGAGCAGAACAGCAGCACAGAGGCTGGGGCATAACAATTTATGCAATTTTTTGAGATCCAGAATTACCAGTCTTTGCAGGAGGAAATGCCAACTTCCTCCCATAATCTCTCTCCAATTCAGACTTTTCAGATGTTGGGTACACAAACTTCAGAATGGATAAGTATTTGTCCAGTATTTTTATGTTATTAAATTATTTTGTGATGATGTCTTCATATAGTAGATTTTTTAATATTATATCACAACTCGCATTAAAATATTTTACTGAAGTTTCTGTAGCATTTTAGATCCAGGATTTCATACTGTGTTGGCCCAAATAAATAGAATAGTTCTATAAACTCCACATTCTGCTGATGGACTTAAAAGTTTATCACAACCAGCAAGACGCCATGCATCCCATAACTTACATGTACTTTAAAGCTTTTCCCTGTGAGGGATCACAATTCCAGTGGACTATAATCTAAAGGTGACACATTTCCCAGGAACAGGAAGCTCTAACAGGTTTACAGTGACATCAGGTGCTGGATGCTTTATGCTCCAGCCAAAGTGTTCTGTCTCGGGAGTGCTGGCACTGCTCACCTGGTTTAAATGTCACAGTGTGTTCCTTAGGCACGAAGCCAAACCTATTATTAGACAACTACAGCTCTCAAAAACGACCATTATCTAAAAGATGTGTCTATCCAACCTGTATTATTTATGTCTGTAGGAAAAGGCATTGAAATTAATTCCTGTTTCTCGGGGGGAAAAAAAAACCAACCCGCCAACAAAACACCATAAATACATTTGACAACACTGAATAAATTCATTGTATGGAAAAGGTTCAGCCCATGCTGCCATGCATGGGATGCAAATCTGAAGGTTATTGCTTCCCTAGATAGAACAGAATAACACCATCAAAGCAGGGATGCTCCTTCGAGTTCAGGAGGAATTTGCTGTAGCATTCCTAGAACCTTCACTGACATTTTGTTCTGTTCTTCCCTCTCATTAGATGTTACCAGGAACAGGAATATTTTTAGGAATAACAAATCAGATATAATTGTAGGGACACAATAGAGTGTAAGAAATTGCTGAAGACATCCATACTTACAGACTTCAAAAACTTAAGCGGTGCTTACATTGCTTAATTAAAGTAATGAAATTCCAAAATATATACAGATTCATTTTATTTTTGTTTTCTACATAAATGTCCAGTCCTGTTTCAACATTCCATTTCTACACTAATACGTTTAATTCAATGTAGTAATGTAATGCAAAAAGTAATGTATTCCTTAATCAAATAAATTAATTCAATCAAGATCTAAGAGAAAATTAACCCCCCCCTCCATATTATACACTTTGATATTTCATTTTTATCAGTCATCTTTTTTTCAGCAACATACACACACTCCACACACCAATTGTGTTGCAAGTGATTTGAAATTCATCCTTTATTAAACCAAGAAAACTGCAGTGTTGGAACTCCTCCCAAACCCCTCTGCAGGGTCACCTGCCCCATTCCCACAGCAGAGAGCAGCTGCTGCTGGGACAGAGCAGAGCAGAGCTTGCTCCCTGCCTTGCTGCAGGAGGACAAATGTGTGCAGCTGAAGCCTATACAAGCTGTTGGGAACATTAAAGCAAACCTTTTCATTCGTGACACATAATCATAAAATAGAATTATAATAATAAATGAATGTGCTGTTCAATGCTCATTAAACAATTGACACCTAGGTTACTATTTTTTTTTCTTTTCACTAAGATTTTTGTTCCCACTAGATTCCTTGGTAAGGCTCAAGGAACAGCCCTGTGTTCCTCTTTCCTCTCTGAGGATTTAAAGTTCCACATCATCCCACTGGAGGGACTTATTTGCTGCCACCAGCTGCGTGAGGCAGAAGACAAGACAGGGACACATGGGAGATGTCTGGGAAGAAGAAAAGGTTTGTGGAAGAGCTTTGGTTCTGGAAGCTTTAAGCACCTGAGCCCGTTTCAGTTGGAGTCCTCCTTGCCCCAGGTGCTGCCCGACTGTGCCATGGGGAAGGATAATCCTGCCTTGGGCCATGAGCCACCCCCAGTGCAGACCCAGCCCCAGCTCAGAGCCCTTCCCAAAACTGCCTCACCCTCACTGCACCACCTCCTTCATTCCACTTTCTTCACTTCTGTCAGTTATGTTTTCAAGCTCACAAGAAAACCTCCATTTTTAAATACCACATTCAGCAACATTTTCAGTTCTGCAGTTTTTTTGGTCACAAATCTTCAACGACAGTATTTTCAGTGAAATAATTTCAATTATGTTTAAGTTTCCTCTTAAGCAGAAATTGCATTCCTTTAGTATGACTTCTGTACTGCAAATGTATTTAACTAAAAACATCATTTTTCACAAGAAGGACTTCTGTTATAGACATGGGAGCCACATGCTGAATGTAGGTACTTTCTATCCCTTATGTTACTCTAAAGAGTCTCCTTGACTACAGAAAACAATGACACAAAGGACTTTTCTAATTAGGCCTGCCAGAACATGCTTAGGGAATGCACTTTTTGCTGTTTACAGCTGATCAAATTAGTGCTTATAATATGGCTATTTTCTGCCATTTGTCCAAGAAAAAGGCAGAACATCCCAGAAATAAAAACCCAGCCTGAAAACAGTTAAAAATATTCTTTTACTCTGACATGAATTTGATCTGTAAAACAAACACCAAGCAATCTACCATGAAATTCTGTAGCATGTACCAAGGCTCGTTGTCCTCACCAGAAGCAATGTAAACGAAGGTCAGAATGATTCAGCTCCAGGTCTGCACTTTATCATTAAACGTACGTTTTGCAACAGCAGGTCGGCTACTCAGAGCAATGATTTTAGCACAGGGTTGCTACTGCCAAGCTGTTGCAGTAATAAAGAGTTTTTGTCACAATATAGTAAACAGAACAATTGGTAACAGAAAAACACAACTGGCTCAAAGCCTGGCCAATTTTTTCAGTCTTAAATTATAAAAAGGTACCTATAACCTTCTTTTCATTGGGCCAAATTATGCACAGCAGAAATCTAGGTAGTATTTTACATTCCAACTCGTAAACAAACACCTACTTTTATTTACAAGCAAAAAATTAAGGGAATTTTTTTGATTTGGGTTTGTGTCAGTGACACCCACCCCCTTACTTTTAGTACGTCTTTGGTGATTGTATGAGTCGATACAAGCCTACATTTGCATATGTACTCACACAGAAAACAGGAAAGATCTTCCCCCAAGACACATTTATGCACACTTGATGTGTATGTAATTTGAAGACAAAGTCATTTTGTTAAAATTACAAATATATACACTTCGCAAAAAATCTTCGAATTTTCACATTATTAAAGTTTAGATTTCATAGTTTCATTTTTAAGGAAACAAATACACAGAAAGAACAAGTAACAGTACTTAAATAAAGACCCACTTTTAAGATTTCACTGAAGTTTTTTAGGCAAGTTTTCTAAAAAGTAAATCTCCTACTGTTTCTGCACTAACAGTGAAAGTAATTTACTAGCCCACAATTCAAGAGCACAGTTCTGATTAAGA
Organism: Horornis vulcanius; assembly: GCA_013401035.1. Lineage (NCBI taxonomy): Eukaryota > Metazoa > Chordata > Aves > Passeriformes > Scotocercidae > Horornis > Horornis vulcanius. The sequence continues at coordinate 20,218 of VZUA01004186.1, forward strand.
GACCAGAAAATTTAGTTAACAAGCATAACTCCTTTAGATTACAGAAGCATCAAAAGACATCTAAGAAAATATTTTTAATCTGAAATTCATGTCTCTCAAAATGTTGTATGAGATTCTTTTTGACTGATAATTTGCCACATTTCTTCTGCCCATGGCAGAATGCTAGTATCAAATTACAAATCTCTAAAAATTGTAACAGATAATGGAAAAGTTATAGACTCTCAACATATATTAGAAGATGATGTTAAGGTGTAAAACCAAGAAGCAGAGTCTTGATGTACCATATTTTATGTCATGCTGTTTTGCAGTTTTTCATTACTAGCCAAGTTCATTCCCACTTGCAGTTTAAATTGTTTCAAACAACTGCTGGTCTTTTATACACACTGTTAGTATGGAACAGATGGTGAAACACTGGTATTCTTCATTATTAATGGGACAGCTCACTTAAGATGTTTCAAATATTTTTCAGGAGCTTTTGGAAATGCTATGATTGCCATGGTTACCTGCCATGATTTAGGGACAGATAAAACACCTCTAGATTCTGGGCTTGGTGCTGTTGCACTCAGCATCAAACTCACTGCTCCTGAGGTTCTAACCATTACTTAGCATTTAACCAATCTCCTGCTGGCAGCACCAGGGGAAAAAATGACCCAAACAAAACCAAACAACAAAACAGCTCAGGGTTCAATCCAACTCAATTAAGATAAAAAGAAATATGGCTCTAGGACTTTAATCATAATAGCACATAATGTATCCCATCCTAAATTAAGCTGACAATGGTGCTATTCAAAGTTGAACCTTCAAATGCAGAAATAAACTCAGGTTATTCTAATGTAGCCTAGTATTTTCCACCATCTTGGCCAACTAGTCTTAGCAAAATTATCATATCAGGTTTTATTTATTTATGAGGCACCAAATGCTAACCTCAAAATGAAGCTGGAAATCAGAAGCTGAGATGGGAGCTAATTAAATATTCAACTGCTGAGTCATTCTCACTGGTTTGTAATTAAAAGTTATATAGCAAATATTCACTTGACAGGCTGATGCCTTTGCATAGGTCCCAGTAAAATATAACTTCTGTACATCTGTCCTTCAGTAACTATTGCATCACAAAACTTCTAAGGTACAGTTTCCAATCCTAAATATTCCAGATGCCACCATATAACATAAAAAATCATCTCAAAATTATTGAACCTACATAAGCTTAAATTTTCCATTTTACTTGTATTTCCAGTTTCTGTATGGCAGAACCAGGCCAGCGTTATACAACATAACAAGGGTATACAATACATGAAATTGCCATTTTCCCCATCCCAGCAGGAGAATTTTTTTGTACATTTACTGTTCAGTGGAACAAACAGGAATTTGAGAGGATGAGATACAAAGAAGAAATCAAGGAACTGTCAGTTTTGAAAAGAAATCTATTTTCCTTTAAACAGAGATTTACTACATAATTGTAATTATTACTCTGTGTTTCTCTACTAAAATAGCTGATGCATTTCCATCTCCAGCTCTGGGTTCATTTCAATGGTACCAGGAAAGTGCTTTTAGATAAAGTAGTTTGAAAAAGGCATTGCTGCAAAGCCATCCAGTAGCAGACATGTTGAGGGTGAGCTACAGTCCTGCAATGCCCTCAGTCAAGCACCAAGTTAATCAAAGCAACATTTTAATCTGTAAATATGCCAACAGAAAAGAGAAAGCCTCAGAATAAATCTAAAACTGATCTCTTTTTAGTGTTGTACTTAATGCCACTGTTAAAAAAAGAACTCAGTAATGTTATGCTAATAAAATCCAGTGTCATCTAAATATTTTGTTATTTATAGACATATGCCAACCATGTGCTAATTTGTCAACTGGTCAGGAATCAACTGTTAATTAAAAAGCATCAATAAAAAACTGCAGCAAGACCCCTAGGGTTTATCTCTTTCTCAGCTATTGAATAGGGAAACAGTATTTCTGTTTTCTCCTCTGATAAAGTACTAGCAGCCAAGCCTATAATTTTATTCAGGAGACTCTGCAAAACTACAACACAACAGTTTATGAAATTGAGATCCATTTTTTCACTAGCCTATATTACAGTAATAACTATCAACAATATTAGTTAAAATGTGTCTCAGTTCAGTGCTTCTCTCCAACACTGCAGTTTTCTTTCTTAATTTCATTCTTTAATCTGGTTGAAAATGCCCTGAAGACCAATACAGACTCTAAATTTAAAATAACAACAAAAA
>VZUA01004191.1:5841-17787 GCA_013401035.1 Horornis vulcanius
TTTTTATGTTTGATAATTTTTTTAGCAAACTGATGCAAATCTACTTGCTGCAGATTTAAAAATCCTTTTTTATTTCCTGGAAACATAAATTCTCTATGCTTTCTGACATATTGAGATAATTTCCTTAGCTGCAGGAGAGCAGAGTGTGGCAATGTGGTAGTCCTAACCCTGACNCTCTTTTCAGAGAGAGCAGCAAGTGAATCTCACATACTTTTCATATTAATAAAAAGTAGAGCAGATTATTATCAATGTTCTTGTTGTACCAAAATTCCTATGGTGTGGTTAAAAANTTGGGACTGCCCTCCCCAGTTCTTTCTCAGTGCTCTCCTGCTGTGCTCAGTGCACTCAGTGCTGATGCTGTTGCCTGGATCTGGGGTGCCTGGCCTGGGGGCTGCAAAAGCAGAAGAGCCATGGAGGTGCTCTGCATGCATTGAGTGGCTGGATACATGGATAAATGCTTTATTAATTCAGGGGGACCAGGGACACAGGAGAGCAGTGGCAATGTGGTAGTCCTAACCCTGACTATGGTATCAGTGTTGTAATTCCTGCAAAGGCTCATGTGAAAGAACACATAAGCTTGGGAGAATGTGCACAAGCACAGTTATCTTTGATAAAGTAATGTTTTTGGTATCTGCTTTAGATCATGGTCATGTAAAACTTCACATTGGCTTTGATCAGGATATGAAAGTCTTTATCAAAACTCCATAATCCAATTTTTTTTTACTGTATTTTCCTAAAAGTGGCTGTATTGGTTGAAATATGACTTTTAAGAAGTGAAAGTTAGGTTTGAAACAAAAATTGAGACTTCTGTAGCCATTGCTTTTCTGCACTTAAGAGAAATGCTTCAGGATGCTTATAATAGAGGAAGTGCTATCAAAAAAAGCAGCTTTCCAAAGAGACCAGATTCTAAATTTCCTGCTAATCTGTTTTCTGTGGCAGCAAATCCTCATAAGGTTGGATGTTTACACCATCAGCTCCCGTTTTAACCTCTGCATTTTTGTTAAGACTGTGATTCTACAAGATGGGGCTGCTCAGTGTCAGATAGCTATATGAGTTTAAGATAATGATTAAATATCTCACAGGAAAAAAATTGCTTGCCTGAATACCCATCTTGTAAAATTTAATGGTTTTTCCTTTTACACTATTACGTTATTGGCTGTAGTAGATTAGGACAACTTTGATGGAAGAATTGCACATAATTAAATTTTCATGTGTGATTCAAAGTGAATAAGGATTAGAAGGCTATTTAAGAGGTGCTGGAACTGTCACACCATATCAGTAAAGTCTGCAAGATGGAGCACAAAAGTAGTGATTTAGTGCAATATGTCACATTATTACAGTGATAACCACAAGGAATATTCCATGGATGGGTGGGTGCCTATGCATATGAATACTTGTAAAGATATTCTAGAATCCTTATTTAACCTTAGAATAGGTAGGGGAAATGGATCCAGGAGATGCATTTAAAAGTTGTAATTTAATAATCTGTTTATTCTAATAGCATACTAAGGAACCTTTGCTTTACCTTTCTTTTCTCCAGGCTTATTAATACTTCTGTGTCACGGGCGTTTATGAAATATTCATATGCTTTGGGAAATTTTACCTTTTGGGGAGATCTGACCTATTTTTCACTTCAGAGATGAGGGGCAGGAGTCTGTGCAGCTCTCTAAGTGCAGGGTCACACCTGTTAGCTGCAGACTAGAACTGCCTGACTGTGGTTCAGCTCACAAGAGCAAAGGTAGGCCCATACCATGACCACTGTTTTTCAAGTACTTTCATTTTTTGTTTCCCTTGCGGAGATAAGCTGATATTTATAGATGGAACACTGGTATGAACCTATCAAAATTTTCTTTGTTTTATTTTTTGGAAAAAAAAAAATTGAAATTCAGCTTTAAAAAAAGAAAAAAAATCTTTGAAAATACTCTACCAACTCTTTTCTTTCAGTGAAAGATTGCATTGGATCCAAGTGATAGGAAGGCAAATAATTTAATATATATTAGTAATAACCCACGTATGTTGGAATAACCTTCAGCCAAGAGGCACTAGTGAGATTTGGCTGCCCCTCTCATGTTTGAGAGCAGAGAAACACCTTCTAACAGCTGTGAAGCAGCAAATGAAATACTGACCATGTTATGGTGTCATTTAATTTGTAATGATGCTGAATACTTTTGAAACAGTGGACAAGAGATGTGGCAAAATCCAATTGTGTCACTCCTTGTAATCTTAGAAAATAAGACAAATCACAACATAATGAGAATATAAAAGGTTAATGTAGTTTTTGAAAACTAATGAACAAGAACATATTGTGCCATAAGACTCTTGTCTCACAGCCTGGCAGGGTTTGTGGATTTTTTTTTTCTGTGTTGTTGGAGCCAATATATATGTCCAGCATTAATAATTTATGAAACTTTCATTATATTTTGCTTTCATAGGATGAGTTAAACTTCATTTCAGAAACACATATTGAGTTATTAAAAAAAAAAAAAAAATACAAACCAACTTCCCAGTTAGTTTGGACCCAGGTGTTTCTCCAATATGTAAAATATGTGGGTTCAAGGTCATGCTTTGGTATTTCATTTCCTTGTTCCCAAATTCAACTGGAAAGAGTAATTTTGTTGTACCATTTGGTTACAATGAAAATGAGCAGGAATTTTTGTGGGTGACTTTAAGGGAGTGGAAACTGGACTTTGGAAAGTATCTGAGTCAGAGAAGCATAAACAAGAGGGAATCACTCATCCATGTACCCAGCCCTGCTTAAAGGAAGGCTTTGAATTTTACATGAAACAAAGTATTTGCCTGTGTTTCACTTCTAGAAATGCAGAGCAAACTATTCTGCTGGAATAGTCAGTGCTATTTCCTCCTATTATTTCCAGCTACTAATGCTTCTTTTTTTTCTTTTTTTTTTCTTTTTTTGGCATTTATGCTAGAAAAAACAGCAAAAGGCAATTCTGACTCAGTAACTCTAGTAGCAGGAATAGAACTAAAATATGAAAAAGTAAACAGCATTGAAGTTAAAGTTTTAGGTTTGGGATTTATGGGATTTGATGCAGTTTGTTTGTTACCTGTGCTCTAGAAATAAGCAAAAGTTTGTTTTGATTCTGACCCTGAAGTAACTCCCAAAAAGGGAAAAACAGGGGAGCTTTTTTAATATTAATAAAAACTTGCGGGTTCATTTAAATTATTTGGAAGTGCGTTTGATGCAGGGTTTCCTTCTAATAAATACCACTAGATGTTGATGCTCCTGTAAGTCTGGGTTCAGTTACATTATCTCAGCTTCTTCCTCCCCTTTCTTTAACACAAATGATGGAGAGGTTATTTTTTTTGCGTGACTCCTGTATATGAAATCACCTCCATGAACACACACAGTCACTCTTGTCACCACAGGAACCTTAGAGTCCTAGAATTTCCTCCTGTCTTGTTGCCTGGGAGTAGTGACTGACCCCCACCTCACTGCAACCCCCTTTTGGGACCCCCTGAGCCTCCTTTTCTTTCTCCTTTCTAGGAGTGGCTCTCCTCTCTCTCTCTCACTCCAAGTGTCTTCACGGGGTCTAGTTTGTCACACTTAGAAAACTTCAGAGCTACTTCAGAAAGCTACTATTTCTCTTTTATTGCTTCATATTCTGGCACTTTAATTAGAAGGTCATATTTTATAGCATTTGGGTTGCCTTTGCTGTTTTAAAATATACCCTGTGCATTTGTGTATCAGTAATTAGGACAAAAAGTACATGTGTGTATTTTCAGTCATATCTGTAATAAACTGCAAAAGTAAGGAAAGTTTGGAAGCACACTAGAAGTTGAACCAAATCTGATTCCAGATTTACTTTTCTTGAACCAAAACAAACCAAATGTTTTACCAGTGTAAAACCTAGACAAGAAATGTTCATTCTTCTGTTTCATCTCTTTTCCTTCTAGGTGAATGGCTTCAATTCCTGCTTTTTTCCCACCAAATGAAAAGCTTTTACAGATTTTTTTTTTTTTTTTTNTCTCCCCTTCTAGTTGCAAAGTAAGGGACAGTTTGTGGAACCTGAACTTACCTGGTCTCTTGCTTACTACAGAGAGTATCTTTTGAGTTCTTATGGACCAGTGACCCCAGGGAAAGCAGGAATCACAGCTTTATGCCAACAGAACAATGCCTTGTAGGGCAGTTGTGGCTTTTCTTTTCTCTCTTACCAGTATTGTTTAGTTAAACACTTTGTTTTAATGTTCGTCATAAATGTAGATCTCTTCTTTTCTTTGATCTGCTGGTCATCAAGGAGTGTGCTGGATGGATATTCTCTCTCCATTACAGCTGCTGTAAACTTTAAAAAGTAGCAACAAAAATTAACAACTCAGTGCTAAAAACTCCTGCAATTGAGTGTGGCATTGCAGTCTCCTACTATCTTTCTAATTACATCTCTTGATGCATTAACTTGTGGTGCACCCAGCATGGCCATTGGTTCTGATGACTTTGGGGTATTGATGTCATGTCATTCCAACTTTAGATCTGGTCTAACAGTTTGTTCTTGTGGTGTTTCTTGTGGTTTTGTTTAAATAGTGAGACAGTTTATTACTTTATTGCAATTTGAGCCTTTAACACAAGAACAGGGTGACACTGATGCAGCAGCAGTTTCCTCTAGTCCTTGGCAATATGCCCCCACAATTGCATTTACACAGAAGAAAAATGTGAGGCATTTTTGCTGCTTTTTGAAATGTCGGGGTACTATGGCAACTTGTCTATGAATGCAGACAATCTCTCAATAGCCATTATATTGTAGGCATATTTCTGGATCATTTTGGGGAATTTTTGTGATGTGACAATAATCTTTAACCTCATTCATTCGCATTTATTGTGAAATTATATTTAGCTCCATCTTGTTTGGATCATAAGGGGTATGCCCATGTTGCACAGCTCCATTGTTGTTGCTTTAAATCCAAAATAAATCAAAGATTGATATTCTTTATCCATTCTAGAGCACTTCAGGTCACTTCTTACATGGATTCATTCAGTGCATTATTGTTGCTATTACTGTTATTGCTGTATTGGCTCCCAGGCTATTTTTTGTGTCCCTGCAGGCACAAAATCTTCTCCAGACTCATAGCTCTAATGTGTGTGAGGGAAAGAGCATCTCACCAGTGAGGAAAGCATGTGGCTGGCAGCATGTTGAGAGGTCTGTAGTCCCTGAGCAGAGAAAAATAAGGGTAATTTCCTGAGACCACAGCTAGTCTGCTTGGTGGAGGAAAGAAGCAGAGAGATAACAAGGCAGTAGTCCAAGAGCAGCAGGTTGAAAGCTGGCTGGAGAGGGGTGATTGATTAGGAGCAAGCTGCCAAAGGGTGATGGCACACAGCTCGTGAGTGGTGCTGCTGCTGCTCCAGTAGCTGTAATGAGAAGCACGTGTAGAGCAGGGATGTGTGGTCAGCCCTGTCACCTGGCAGGGCAGGGCTGGGACCCTGCTGGGGAACAGGGACTCTGCCATGGCTGGCAGCGAGGGGTAGCGAAGTGACACAGCTTTCTCAGGAGGGCTGTGTGGAATTCCAAGGACATGGCAAGGGCAGGGATCACAGAGTGCTGCCAGCATCAGCTGTGCTCCCTCCTAAATTTGTGTGGCACAGTGCATTAGCAGGCAGCTGAGAAGTGGCAGCAGACATGTCACAGCAGACGTTGCTCCTAATCTCCTGCAACCTGGGCCAGCTTCTCTCACTCAAACAGCTGAAGTTTTGGCTTTCAGAAATTGAGCACTGATCTTTCTCCCCAAAAAATTAATTTTGAAATTGAGGATGCAATATGTATGCTGCTGACCTGAACATATGTTACAACCTGATAGTAACAGAATCATCGCTCAGCATCACTTCACAAATAAGTGTGCTGCTTAATCTTTTTTTGCCAAATCATGGCTTCTTTAGGACCGCCTTATCACTCTGAGGCATTGCCTCTTCCTCTGTTGCCATTAACTGTCCTGAACTATTACATTCCTGGAAAAAACAGCTATAGATTTATGTAGGTGAGATGCTGAAGCTGGGTGTAGAGGAAATTTGAATGGCCAAATGTATTGCCACTTTTCCTGAGTAAAGTTTAAGTAAATTTGACACAGCCCTCTCTGAGAGTACTACATACAATGGAATTCTATTAGGATGGTAAAAGAATAAAATATCAATCATAATTGTTTCTTCTATGGATTGGAGTTAAAGAAGTAGGGAGATTATTAATATAATTCCAACAGCAAAAGCTTGATTAGACATGTCTTCTTACATCAGACACCTGGATATCAGTCACTCACATAAGAGTGCAAGAAAGGTATAATTTGAGTAATTTGAACTACAGGAGTCGAGAATAATCTCATTCTGGCTTTGTGACTTTTTCTATGATGTGTTAGTGACATTTATAAAAGCTATATGATAGCTGAACTTTCAAACTGGTTTCTGATGTAAAGGTTTTAAATTTTAAGGTAAAATAACATTGCTGCAGGACAGAATCGTAGTCAGCAAAATCCGCACAGCCAGATACACAGGCACAACATTTCGTTAGCAGGACAGGAAAATTCCCTTTGTGTTACAGGGATAGGCCACCAGTCAGAGGCAGAAGGACTTTATAGCTGCTGCCTCAACATATATCTATTGGGAAGATGGCTAAAACCTAATCTGAAGCTCATCTCATTTATTTGGACCTTTTCCCCTGTGCGAGAGCACCAAATGTTTTGCACAGAACTGCCTGGCAGAGGGGTTTAAGTCATGTAGGTCTAATGGAATCTGTCCTGGTTGTTTTTTTTCATCAGAGCTCCACTGCAAATACATTGGGGAGCTAATACAACTTGTCACGGAGTCTGTCTAAGTTGTGGTCATGGCAGTGATGGCAGCATGTTTTGGAGCTATTCAAAATAAGCTTTAAATTAGCTAGCTCAGGTAGAAATAGTAATCTGTGACAAGATGGTGCTCAGGACAGAAAAATGTTTCTGGTTCTTGGGCAGAAGCAAATGTATTTTTTCTAATACAGTGATTATTATCTTGGTCAATGTGGATTTACACCTAAAAAGGTGGGACTGAGTTGTTGTTTGTTCCCCGTGAACTTGCATGCAGCTTTGTACTCTGGCCAAGTATTTTCCTGGATGGTTCATAATTTATAATGCGAGACACCATTCAAAGTTAAATTGAGTTGTATTATTGCAGCTCCAATTTAAAAATATGTAAATTTACAAGTGTAGATTTTTTATGAGGGAAAAAATCCTGGATTTTAGCTGATCTGTTAGTGACTTAAATCTCTCAAACCACTAAGCCCTGCATAATCTTAAGAGCAGTAGCTCTGCATTCAATTTGTTACTTCACAAGTCAGCATCTTCTCCGAGTATTTGAGGAGGAATTATTTTAATGTCAGCTAACATGGAATTGCTGCATGTGTAATCCCCAATCAGTAAAACTCACACATTTGCACACGTGTTCCCAGCACACGTTTAGTAGGACAGGGCACAATTGCTGTGAGGTTCACAAGATTTTTCAGCAGTATTCTAACAGGTTGTCATCATCTTTGGATCATCCTATTCTCACAATATCTATTAGATTGCCTAGCGCTCACCTTGTGATGCTCTATTAGTCAAAACATCTCTTTGCCCATATATTCAAATGAACTGTAGAGGTTATTAACTTGCCCTTGGCAAAAAGATTTAGCTTTCTAGGGCAAATGCTTTTATAAATTCTGCGTGTGACAGTTTTATTACATATTGTAAATAGAATACCCTGCCAGATTTTTATGACAGCCATCACTAAGTCTTTCAGACCTTATTACTTTTCATCCCTTCACATACCTTGAATATCTTTTAATTTTTTCATTCTCGTTTTTTTTTTTTTAAAGTCTTTACAGGCCTTGTTTTGGTCAAGGCACTCTTTCTACTTCAATAGCAAATTTTATTTACTAACATAACTATTCAAAACATTTTATATTAAGCCAAATATTTTATCTTGCAGAAAATCAAGGCTTTATTTTAATTTGGCTCAGACACAAATTAATTTGCACATTCTGCATTTATAGTAATAGACTCATTTAAGCTTGTACACTCTCTGCTGGCAGTTAATATCATAGTTTTGGTGCTCAGCTGCATACCTAACCTGGGTCTCACTATTTCTAACTGAATGAATATTATGGTGTTATTGACTTCATTTTACATTTTGCATTTCAAAACAAGGTATGTGTTGTGAAAAGGAGAAGCACATAATCCATGCTGGTGTGAAGACCTACTCAGACATATCTAGTTACTAAATGTTTTATCAACTCATTTCTCTGATCCGAAGGATGCTGTCAGAGAAGGAAAAAGAGTTGTTGAAGAGGTTTTGTTTAGACATGCAGTTTATTAGTGATGGAAATCTCACATGTGACAGGCTTGGTGAGCACCAGTGATAAAAACAGCAGCTCCTGCTTCAGTTTTGCTTCCCGCTGAGGAGACAAACGTAACAGAAGGAGGAGTGAGACTTCCTGTGGTAAAGACACAGTAAAAGTGAAGAGTAATGATTGTCACAAGGATGTAAGGAACACAGAAGACTAGGTTCCTGAAATTAATAACCCTTTTGGAAGGTTGCCTTCAGTAGTAATTTAAAAGACAGCAAAGCTCAGTTGCCAGAGAGCCGCTGGCAAGGGGGCTGAGCTGCCTGGGGAAAGACATCTCGCTGCCAGGGGAGGCAGCTGAGCCTCCCCCTCCAGCCTTGGGCCTTGGGACAATCCTCTTCTCTTGTGCCTTGGCAAACCAAGCCCCAGCTCTCCCTGGGGATGTCACATGAGGACATGCTGAAGGTGGGGCTCAGTCACAGGCTAGTCAAAAATGAAAACTTTGATGGAGCTTCCACTTCCTGAAATTGGTAGGAAGGTGGTGTAGTGGGCTGTGAAAGCAGGAAGGATCTAAGTCCCTCTTGGCTTTCTGCTGCTGATGCTTGATTAGACATGTCTTCTTACAACATGCAGTTCTGATGAATCCAAAAAAAAAAAAAAAAATCCTTTTAATAGAGAACCTTGAATTGGGTATAACGAGCCCTTATTTGAAAATTCACTGTATGCTGTTCCTTTTTGCTTAATGTTTCTGCAAGTGTGTGAACTCAGATTCTTTTAAAGGAAAGACTCAGGTGACTTGCAGCTTTAAAGTTGTATATTTTGCTGTCTAGGCAACTTACAGTAGTTAGGTCACATTATGATAATTAGCCTATTTATAAGTTAGCTAACGGAGTTCTTTGTTTTAAGCACAATAAATTCTAAAATTAGTGAATAAAGCTAGAAGCCCATTTTCAGATCCATTTAGATGAAAGGTGCTATATAATTTTAAAGCTATTATAAATGATTGAAAGATGTTTTCACAATTGCTGCTAGATTGCATGGGAATGTGGAATAGCATTTCAAAAGATTTCAAAATTAATGTGGCTATGGGTGTGCTCTGGAGAACTGCTGAACCTTCACTACAGCTTCCTTTTTGCCTGCTGCTGACTATGGCAATGTTTCAGTAATAAGGTACTTATTTTCATGCTAACTTCCTCCACTTTCAGTCCTGACTCTCCTAGCCCCTCTTAAAAGGTATTGCTTTTTTTTTAATGTGTGTATATATATATGTGTGTGTGTGTATATATATATATACACACACATTTCCAGAACCCCATTAAATAAAGATTGATTCTAAATAATCTGTATGGTTAGGGGTGGGGATCCAGGTGTATCTTGGTCTCCACTGAGTGCAAGGTCCCCAGAATAAACTATTTTAAAACTTGAAAACAAACCAGACCTGTACAATATTACATGTCAGGATATACTAGTTATATTGTCATGGTAAAGATTGTGGTTTTTGTTGCATTAAAAACAGTGATTCCAGCTCCTTATTTATGTATGAACAGCATGTTCTTCCGATAATGATGGTATTTGATTTAAAAAAAAAAACCTGCTAAGGATGCATTTGCTGCTGAATCTCTTAATTATATTGACCTAACATTTACTTTTAAATAAGCACTTTCAGAGATTTTTTCCATCTGTCAGACTTCTTTTTTTTTTAAGTTGTTTTTGAAGTGTTTTGCTAGAGGAGAGAGATGCAGTTCTTTAATGTCTCCTCACAATTAAAGCTAATGGAAATATCACATTTGTGCTTAATGTAAAGTAGTAGCTTTAAATAATTAACTCTCTTTGGACATTTTGTAGATGATAGAAATGGGTCTCTTCCATCTAAAAAGTTGCTTCAAAGTTGGTATAAAAGGAAAATAAAAAGAAACTTTTGAAAGATGTTCTAAGACTAGGAAACATTTCACCAATAATTCTCCCTATAATAACCCAGGAGTCTCATTTGCCAAAGAAATCTCATTTTTTTAAAAAGGGCTCTTGACAACAGTACTTAGTGGTGAACTCTTAGATTTTCAGAAACTACTATCTTGTAGTTAATCCTCCAGTTCCTGTTGGCTTTTTTTTGTGGAGTGTCTCTCCTTCCGTTGGGTCTCTGCATAATTCTTATGCTGAGCAAAGAACAGGAGAATGAGATCAAAGCATAACGACCAAGAAAACTAAATTGATTACGTAACCTGCACTTTGAAAATGGGTTAACTGAAAGATTGCTATTTTTTTGTTTAAGTTTCATTTCATTAACTCTTCCGCTGAGTATATTTTTATTTCCTTTTTATTTCTAGCATTGTGAATACCTACGGGTGAGCTCAATAAAATTGCTACATCATTTAATATAATAGGATGTGACATGATGCAACTTGATATATTGCCTGAAAATAGCAAGATACAATGCATTGCAGGAGGCATTTGAAAATTCTGAGCACTGCAGGTAGAAAATAGTCAATTTGAAATCTGGCACATGAATATCTTCATTTTTACTCTCTAATTATGCCATAAACAAGCCTAATTCACTATAGCACTTTGAAGTAGTTGGCAATTATTCTTTTCAGACTAAAACATTACCTTAGGCAGCAAGAACTTCCCTTCTTCATACATCAATATGTTACTGTGTTAATGTGCTTATTATTGTACCATTTTGATTGAAAATGCTAATTATGATTGTTCTTGAACTTAATGTGATTTTTCTGGCTGACACTGGCCATTTAATAAATGGGAACCACTTTTCACTACAAGAGCTATAAATGTTTAAAAGGGAACTGCTCTTCTTTTTCAAAGAATCCAAACATTACTCCTCTGGAACAAAGTCTTGCTTCATCATACTTTTAATGACATTGTAGGAGGGTGTGGTTATCCCCAAATAATCACAATGGTAGAGAATTAAAGGCAGTCTGTTCAAACTGTAATCAAGAAAATGAAAAAGTTCATAAATAAGTCAAGGGACAAGGTTAGAACTCATTTATTATTTTTTTTTAACTGTTAAATGAAATGTAAAAGACCTCTCGTTTAATTTTAAAGTTATATCTGCAAGTTGGGATAATTTATGCATAATAATATTTTTATTCTGAATAAAACTATTCACCAAAAAAAGAGCAGTTGATGATCCAATCCACCTGGAAGCAAAACTAGTGAGTGTCTCTGTAGAATCAGCGTAGACAAGTCATATTTTTGTCAAAGAAGGGTTCAGTTGTGTGAACTGATGTTTTTGCTGCTATTCATAAGGCTGAATTTGTGCCTGGCCCATTGTTGAGAAGTTTGCCATTGATGTTTGCATTAATTATTTTACTATGGCAGAGTAAATTATGGCATTTGACCTTTGTGAGGGCAGGAAGGGTCCTCTGGAGTTATGTTGTGCTTTTTGAAGTCAGAGAGATACTCCCCTAATTAAATGCACAGGAAGTCTCTTTCCAATCTCATTTAGCATTATTATTTCAGTGTCCCCCCTAACCCACAGTGCAATTAATTAGCATTAGGAGCCATATGCTCGCATTGTGTGTTCAGTCCTCTGAACAATGCCTATGCTGCTGTAGGGCTTCCCAGTGTTCTGTCCTTTCCTGGGGTCTGGAGAGGGACACAGAGGGGATGCTGCTGGAGGGGTGCATCTTTCTGCCTGGGGGAA
>VZUA01004197.1:0-26062 GCA_013401035.1 Horornis vulcanius
AAAAAAAATTAATTTGGTGGGCTCAAAACAGACCTTGTTAATTCTTCTACCATCAACAAACAACACTGGAGATCTCTGGCTCTCAGCTAAGGACAGTTCTGCTCTTCTCTCTCCCCTCTCCTCTCTCACCACTTCCTACTTCAGCTGTGCAGCACTACCAGGGCCACAGCTCCTGTTTGGACCCTCTGTGCAGCTCCAGTGGCAAAGCAGGACAGTTAAGCTCCACAAAGCTCACCAATATTACTTGGGTGGAAAGATGGGTTCTCACAATCTGGAGACTGCAGGACTCCCTCTCCATCCCCAAATTAAAATTACTTGCAAGCAGAGACCCAAGCTCTGCCTGCCTCATGGATGGGGGTCCAAAAGTCCTATAACTGGACTGCTCTGAACCTACAGGGCAGAGAATTATTTAACTGGAGGCAGTTTGAATCTAGTATGCCAGCATTTCAAATTTATTTTTCAATATTATTCAAGTTTTGTGCTGTGAAAGAAAGAGCTCCCATGACAGAGAAGCCTTAAACCAGGTTTACCTGACTTTCTGACACTCCAGAGTTAACAACCTTTTAAAAACCAAACCCACTGCTCTACTACCTGAAGTAATTTTCCTTTGACTAGGATTAAGGGAGCATATTGCTCATTTTGCTAAATTCTTTAATAGTGTGGCCACTTGTAGTCTGAAAAAAAATATTTACTTAAATCATGATAGCTCAAGGGGAGAGACATTTCCACAATCTGTGCCAATCTCACCATGGGTTACCTGTGGTCATGTACCTGTCAGGTTTAAGTGGAACAAAAAGTCCAGAGGGAAACCCCCCAAACAATGCAAGCCTGATTTCAGATGTGAAGACCACCAGGCAGCTCTGGTGAGGGGGAATAAGTAAAAATCTAAGGAACTACCTGTGCCTCAGTTTTGCTCTCCTAAAGGATGGAACAAAAATACTACATATCCCTCCCTCAGAAGCACTAACGAGGATTATTCACTTTTTGCATTGCTCTGAAAGTGTTAACTTGCTACATCAGTAGGGCAAACACCAATGGACCTGACCCCACTTGTGCTCCCTTGAAACTAGCCCTGGAACAGCACTAGGAAACCTGTAATGCTGCAATTGCCATGAGTAAAAGCCACAGAAGACTCCCAAGGGTTTATTCAGTTGCTGTGGGCAAAGATGTCTCAGTTTTCACCACAGTAACAAACTGCACATCTTTAGCACCTACCTAAGGTGTGCTACATAATGCTACCATGCTAGCAAATGCAATGTTATAATGGTTAGGACCAGAACTAGGAGAGAAATGCTCTAATACCTAGTGGTAAAATGCCTCCATGCATTAAAAAAAACAAACAAAACAAAACAAAAAAAACAAGAAACCAAACCAAAATAAGAAGAAAAGCAGCTGACTCTGAATCAATAAGTCCAAAACTATCAGCTATACCACTGAAGTTGTCCCTGCTGCACTGAAAAGACTTCTGACCAAAATCTGGTCTAAGTTAAGAGAGGGTTTATGCTTCACATGTAACCTAAGCACTGTACAGACCAAATAAAAAGTTTCCTTGCTGATAAAATGTCGTTTTAAAAGTATGTTGCTTACTTAAGCAGCCAGGAAAAGATAAAACAACACAAACATGATGTGCCCCCAGTTCTGGTACTTGGCATGCAGAGCCTGACATGCTTCACATACTCTATCTCTAGACTACACAAATATCTGCTGATAGTGTGCAGCAAAGTAACCACAGAATAGAGCCTAACTAAACACAGCACTGCAGTCCTTGGCTAGCATGAGATTTGAGCCTCCTGACACAGTGAAGTAGCTACTCAGCTCTTCTGGACTGACCCCTTCTACCTTTAAGCATTAAGAAACTGCTGCTTTCCCAGCCTGTTAAACACATGTCCTGGTATTGATACCTAAACCCCAGCACCCCGCACTACTGTGCCTCAAATGGGACAAGACACAACCTGCAGAAGGCATTTCTGGTGCCTCCTCTGGTACACTGACACACACCACCACCCTCAATCCGTGTTTCCTCGACACTAAGCACAGACAAGACTGCGTGCATACACAAAATATGATGGACGTCTGAGCTACATTCTAAATGAGATGGAGCACATGGGACTGGTATGAGTAAGAGGGGAAAATGTGGGAGAGGAATCACTACACACAGAGTGTGGTTTGGGTTGAAATACCTACCATCATAATATTCCAAATTCAAAGACTGCTTGTATCAGAATAAAGAAACAACAAATTTAACCAAATGCGATCATTTAAGGAAAAAGGAATGAGAAAAGAACTACTCGGTATCCCTCCACCAAGAAAGAAGTACATACTGAGTAACACATGGAATTAAACTCCAGTAGAACATGGGCTGCCGGAATTTGGGCTCTCTGATGTCTTTCATCTCCTTTTAATGCTGGAAACTCTGCTACTAAAGTTGTAATTAGTTTTGTCTAGAGCTCAGACGTTTACAGCTCACTTGTTGGGATAGAATTTAAGAAAAAATATATTTTGGGGATTAGAAAAAAAGATTTCAGATAATTAAAAAAAATTATATCTACAAAAACCTTACGGAGGCATAGAAGCCAAAAGGTAGCTGTTTCATTTTTCAAATACCAAAAGAATAAATACAATATAAGCTGTAAACACTGGCTTTTACGTCTCTAATAACAAGAAAAACACTAGTGCTGCAAGTCCCCAAACCTTTTTAAAAAGCCTTTGCAGGCAGGGGACATAGACCCAAATGAAAATATAAACATTAATTTTGCTGACAATCTGGAAAAAGTAAAAAAAAATAAAAAAGCCAAAAAATTGCCAGCTTTAAGGACTTTGAGTTTTCTTGTTCCCAGTTCTACCACCAGGGAGAGGTTATTGGTAAAGAAAGAGAGAAAATGGCATTAAATTAGCAAGAAATTCCAAAGATCAAAGATTATTAGCAATCGATGCTGTGGGAGAGAGAAAGGTGGGGAGTGGGGAAAAAAAGATTAAAAAATAAAATCACACAAATGCACTAAGAAGACAGATTGCTTTTATTTCCCCAAAGGCCTAATGGGTAGTTTTATACCTGCATGGTTTGCACCATAAACTCTGTCGGTCAAGCCCGAACAATGCCCGACACTTCTTTGGAGTATTTGCATCTGTTAGCATAAGGTAAACACAAAAAATACAACACAATGGTGGATAGAGCTCATTTGGTCTGCGTCATCTTAGCTACAGCTACGTTCAGCTTTCAATCACCTCCATTTTATTTGGTAATCTCCCCTCATACCAAGGGCAGGAAGGAAAACAGGACTTTCACAATGAGCCAAAAGAAAACAAAAAAAAAAATCTCCGACACAGCCACGAGCCTGTGTGGTGTCGGTACCGCACTCAGTGCCGCGTTATCAAGGGCTTTGGGAACGGCTTTCCTTGGGTGGAGGCTTGGAAGGCAGGAGCGTGGTTGAGCCACGGATCAGGATGGGCTTAAAGGTTGATGCTGTTTTACAGTGGGTTTTTGGCTAGCAGCAGCAAAGAGGAAGGCAGAAAAAAAAAAACAAACCAACCAACCAACAAAGAAAACAAAAAAAAAAAGCAAAACCCTTTTGGAGAGACGATTACTGATGGCAGTGTCCCACTCCCTTGTGTCTTCTAGATCACAACACAGAGCTATAAAGCAACAAGGCAGGAAAAAAAAGGGGAAAGTACCAAATAAACCAGCTGCAAATCAGCCATAGCGAGTCTGGGAAAACTATACACACCTGCAGGGGCCGCACCAGTTATTCTGTTGATCAAGGCCAAAGCGCGCTCGGCATTTCTTAGGAGCGCTCAGGTCTGAATGAGTTCAAGAAAAGCGAGCAGAAAAGGGAGAGAGGAAAAAAAGAAAAGGGGAGAGGGGGGAGTGAGAGAAAAGAGAGAGAGGAAGAGAGAAAAGGGGAGAAAAAAGAGAAAGGTAAAAATAAGGAAAAAATAAAAATAAAAAAGGGAATAAAAATCAATGTCCTCGTTATTAATTGCAAATATTGACTTTTGATTTAAAAGTTAAAAAAAGTGATAATTACATTTTTATTTAACTCTTGAGATTAGCTGTTGCAATTAAAGCTGCAGTATCCCTTTATCAAGGACTGTTTCTTTCCCTTTTAAGAGAGCAGGTAGAGGAAAGTCTTTGTGGTTGGTCTAGCAGGATGTTTCAGGCAAGATTGATTTGGGCTGAGTTTTTTAATTCTTTTTTTTTTTTATTTTAAGAAGGGGGAAAAAGGAAGAAAAGAAGCTGAGTATGAAAGTTAGATCCTGAACATGCTTTTTTCTTCAACTCAGATACAAAATAAGAGAAAAAAAAAAAAAAGAAAAAAAAAAAGAAATTATATCTCCTGGGATAATGCAGCTTTTGGAATAACATTCAATTTACTCCTTTTCATTAATTTGTATTTAAAAGAATGGATAAGAATAAGCAGATTGCGGAATGAGTATGTTAGTATCAGCCAGAAAATAAAACGTAAAGCATGGCAAGGTGCTGAGTTAGTACAGCTAGTGAATTGCAATGAATAGGCTTGAGCAGAAAGGAAAAAAAAAAAAGATCCAAAACTAAAATAAGAATAAAAAAATGCGTATGCATGCTAATGTGAGAAGACTTAGTGGGAGCCATGAAAAATGCCATTAGATTAAGGAGGTTCATTACTGACTTGCTTCCATTCTTTATCAGTCTCTTTAAAGAAATACTGCATATTCAATTTGCACAGTTAGTACAACTCTTGCGTTATTTTTACTGTATTACTGTTTTAATAGCAACTGTTACAAAAACAAAAAACAAAATTAAAAAATACTATCAAACATAATAGATATAAAGATATATAGATAATAAACACTATCAAAACGTGTGGATGGTATTTTTTCTTAATGTCATAAGTGTTTAATGTTAAAATCTATAATGGCAGGAAAAAAAATTAAAAAGCAGTTTATAAACTATTTTAAATGACTCAAAATGACGTTAGCACCTGTAATCGGAGGAAGTGAAAGGCAAGGATTTAGGAAACATTCGCTGTGTTCTGAAAAAAAAGAACAAATTATACAAAGGCTTCAAAAAAACTAAGTTAGGGCTTCTTCAAGATCGACTATGAGATTGCCTATGCAGTATTTCTAATTTCCTATATAGAATGGCAAACCTCCTTAATTTAAGATGGGTGCGATTTACCACTGTAAGGCATGCATCAGGACATCCAGGGACAGCCCAAATTAACAGCACACGCACACGGACACGCGGATGCGCGGAGGAAGCGACTGGACAAACGATGGCATAGGCATTCCAGCTACGGCTCTGCGGTTACAGGCTCGGCAGCTACACGGACAAACTCAGCTAGTGCCACACCAGGAGGCTCTGACATGCAATGGCTGGGTTACTAGTTTTAGGAGGGCGGTAACGCGTGAATAATTGGAGTGCATTTTTAAAAAAAAAAAAAAAAGCTGTCTAGCATAGGGATTGGCTCCCCTGAGGCCAGGAGATCTGTGCCCACCTCCCCCGTACCTACAAGGGTCACACCAGGACTGCCACACTTCCACTAAGCGAGAGGTTTAGACTTATCTTTACTTACCATTGGTCTCTCCTGGCTGCTTATCCCTTTTCCTCTTCTTCTTCTTTCCCTGTAGAAAACATAAACAAATGAGAAGGATTAAAATAAAACCCCAAACAAGTGTCCTTGCAAGGGGGCACCGAGCAATGAGGCTGTGCCTGGAGCACGAAGCTCCCAATGGGGGGACATTGAAGTGTGACACTGGCTCACCCCCGGTGCAGGGAACTTTGGGGGGCCCCAAGGAGATGCTGCACCCCAGGACTGACTCTGCCTGCCCACCCTGTGACTTTTCAGACAGCCTCACTGCAGCCCCCCCAGTGCTAACACCCACCAAGGCCATGGGCAGCTGGGGAGGACTTGCAAGACACGACTTTTGAGCTAAGATCATCATGAAGCCAAAAACATTTGATGTGTGTACCCTCCTGCATGCAGAATTTTCAAGAATCATTTGTGGTCATGTATTGGTGGTGCAGGGGTGGGAAGGAGAGGGAGATTAGAAAGTGGAAAGTAAGGTCAGACTGAGCTCCTGGAGTTTCTCAGCACCAAACACCAAGCATTCAAGCAAACAAGGAAGTAATGAGTGAATCCTAACCTGCAGTTTTATAGTTCCACTGACAACCTAGAAAGCAATGCCAGGACAAGAAAAAAAAGAAATCCAGACATAGCCAAGACCCTTCCCACATTTTGATCTATCACAGGGAAACAACAAGAAATATTTTGCTAAACTCTATCCCTTTCCCAAATGCTGTACCACAAGATGATGAAATTTGTAACAGTTTTTGAGTGGAGGGAGAAAAGCTCCTTCTGCTTCCCTCCAACAGTGTGGGAGAGGACAACTGCGAGCCCAGCATCTGTGGAAACACAGTAATTGCTTTCCAATAGGAAAAATATGAAGTAATAAGCAGAGCTCAAAAGAGAAAAGCTATTTTTCCAAGGAAACCCCTCTAACACCAAGGTACACGGTCTGCAGACTAGTACAAGGCCAGTGTAGGCAACAGAGTAATTTCATTTTCACTGCTCCCCAAATGCTAGAAGCAACAACTTTTGGGCCAGCAATGTCAGCTGTGAACAGCACAAGAATTCCTGGCTTTTGAAGACATGGTAGCAAGTGCAGCTGTTGAGAAGAGCTCAGAGCATCAGTCTCTCATGGTCAAGGGGCAACATATCAAACATATTCAAACATATCTCGGAAGAAGGAATCTCACAGAATTTTTGAAGGGTTGGGTGTATCTGGGAAAGGCAAGAGGTTCTCCCACACAGTGGGCATCTTTCTCAATAGATAGAGTCCAGATACAAGGTTAAGATGGGCTTCAGCATGGCACATGCACATTTGGGATGCTCCCTATGATAGCTTTCCTGGGATGTATTGGTAAAAAATTCCCCCAGGATGAATGTAGGACATTGATTCATTGTTGTCCTGGGTTTGCTCCACAAAGCTGGCCTTGTGGCATGGGGTTTCTGCATTTATCCCCCCTTGCTTGCTCAGGGTTGTAAACTGCCATCCTGTTGTCCAGGCTGTTCCAGGTTTATGAGATCCTTCTGGAGATGGAGAAAGCTGTGTGCACTGTCCATCTCAAAGGAACTTTAAAACAACATGCACATAATCCTGCAGCCTGGATGCTGATGACAAATAATCTCTGACATCTCTGAGGTAGTTTTTCAGGATATGGAAGTTGTCAATTGCTAGAGCAGCCATCAGTTTAACATGACAGGCAGACAAGCGTTGCTCCTAAAGCTCCCTGAGAATAGAATAGGAAAAGCACGGATGCAAGAGGCTCAAACTCTGCTCCATCTATATTGATCTAGATTGACAGTAGCACTGCAAAAATCAGTGAATTTTTTCCAGCTTTCAACAATGTAACTAAAACTGGAAAATTGCCTCAAGATCATAAACCTGACTTTTATTTAACCTCAAGGAGGCCACTGGCATAATTACCAGACTGCATCTGCAGCAAATTTGCTTAATTTTTGCAGAACATTCGGGATTCAAGGGCTTCTTCAGTTTGAGACCTTATAACTTCTTCACTTGAGGGCCAGCCAGAACAAAGGTCAGGAGTCACCTGCTTTTCACAAGCTCTTCAAGCCAAGCATTAAAGTACTGCAATGCCTTTAGGGAGCAATCTGTTAAAAACAGCTGATCTACAGGAATGTTAGCCAGGGACCAGGAATTTCTCATTCTTTTTCAACACAAGCTTTTAAAACTCTTCCTAACAAAGAATGGACAGAGGTCACATCAACATCTTTACAACCTTTTCAAAAGAAACAGGGAGAAGAATAATCTGGTTTGCTTGTTCAGTTTCTGGGCTACAAGAGGATATTAGACTATGTAGCTAAATTAATATATTGACTTAAGATGGACAAAGAACTGTGGCAGCAGTTTTTCAAGTGCTCTGCAAAAGACACCATTTTTTCTTTGCCTAAGATTGCTCTCCCAAGACTTGAGCAGATTGTAACATCTTCTGTCATCATACTATACAAATTTTTATGCTGCAAGTAAATAACGGATGTAAATACCCGCTAACCATTTTGGCAGCTCCCTCTCTGGAGCCAAACCAACATGGGTTTTCGAAAGTCTGCAGAGTTCTTTGGTACCAATTCCCTAGACAAGCAGTGGGTGAGGTGACTGGACCCTTACATACTTCTGAGTCCAGCACTCAGCACTGCTAAACATCTTATATTAATCTCAGAAGAGCCAACGTGCCTTGTGACACCAACAAGCCACGAGGCTGAAAGCTGCATTTCCTGAATGCACTGCTCCTGTCTCTGAAGACCTGGGCTATAGCTGGCCTTATCCTTGAGCCTGATGTGAGGTGCTTAACAATTTAACCACTTCAAGCAGCCAAAAATCGCTCCCCTGCTAGACGTGTGAAAGGCTCAAGACCCTACAAACGGCTGAGAGAGGAGGGGCACTCAGGAGAGCTGTGAATGGACCAGGAGAGGAGACATAAATAAATCCTGTGGATGATGCAAAGGTACCACGCTCTCCTCAGGCAGGAAGGTTCCCCCTGAAGGTCACTTGGGGGTACAGCATCAAGCCGCTGGGGAAGCACCGGCTTTCTCATCCTGTCCTTTTTAGCTTGAGAAGAAAGGGTTTCTCAGTGTTCACACAGTGAGGACAAAAGTAAAAGGTCCTAAACACTGAGGCTTTGTACATGCCCATCTGTCAGTGGCACAGTCACTGTGCAGAATGAGCATTCCTGAAACCTCAGTCGAGCCTATACTCCCTTTTGAACACCCAAGAAGATGATACTGCACAGTGCTGAGGAATTACCTCGAGCCTATGGTCTGACAGTCTCAGGCCAGACTGTGCTGAAAAAGGACGGAAAATGTGCTAAGCAGGAGCTGTGCCTCATCAGCTCATAAAAAGGAGGACAGAATCAAGAATATTCTGAACTGGAAAGACAATTGAGCACGCACATATATACCTGTAATGACCAAGGAGGGAGAGCTGAGCCCAGAGGAAAGAAAAGATGACCAAGAAAACAGAAGCATTTGAAAAAATGTCCTTAAGTACATATTGCTTAGTAAGTGAGCATGGGTATTCTCCACTACTCAAACAGCAAAAGAATGTAAAGAGCTGCTGCTGCTTCTCCTGGCTTCACTGCAGACTCTGAACTGGCTTCCTACCACCCACACATTAAAAAATGCAGATTCACAGAGGCAAGTATTATCATATACAGCAAAATAGAATATTTATGGTAAAACAGGCAGTGATGATGATGATGGGGATGGGAGAGGCAGACTTCAACAAGCCGTAACATGTAACTAACTCTACACAAAACTGGCATCAATCGTAGAGCTGTTAGTCCCCAAACTTGCAGGGAAGTGTGATTAGATGGCAGAGAGCAAGGTTTATTAAAGAGTTAGAGACCTTGAAAGTTTTATGTTATTTTTATTTAACTTTAAAAAAAAATCAAGATGCTGCTATAATCCTATTAAAAAGGGTTTAGAGCTCTCACCAATCCACAAATCTGTCAAGAATTTATGGGCTTAGGCTTGCGAACACTTATTACCATCTGCACTGCTTACCCTTCATGGAAGGAGCTATGTAGTACTAAGGGTTATAAAGCTGCCCTTATGCTTTTTAACAGTCAAAAGATTCTACCACTTTTAGCTCAAAAACCGGCTCTCTGAAAAGCAGAGGGAGGAATCAATTTTAAAAACAATCCATGTATTGATCATGAATTCCAATATACTTTTTAAAAAATGAGAAGGGTAGAGGGAAAAAAAAAGGTAATATGGGGATGAAAAAGAAAACAAAATACACAACTGTAGAGCATGGAATAATTCATTTAACCCCATTTCAGTGTAAGACTTTCAAAAATACAATGCTTTTGGTTTTGCCAGTCTTTCTCTGAAGCTCATTCTTCCACTTTCCACTACACTCTGACTACACAGATAAGCACAAGACGCTAATTATTTGTCTCTTTTGGTGGAAAGGAGAGGAGCCATACTAGGGGGATTTTTAATTTTGTTTTCAAAGCTGAAATTCAAAATAATCAGCAAGCCAAACAGCATTTCCAGACGCTGGTAAAAGTGAAGGGACGACTTTTTTCACGGCATTCTACTGTTACACTCAAATTCTAACCCCATACTGGTCCCAGCCAGGAAGCCTTTTCCAAGTGGAGGGTTGGGAATTACCCCCCAGTAGTTTTGGTATTGCTGAGGGAAGCACCTGTTGTCGTTACCAGATTGGGACCCTGAGACTTTCCACATAGTGCTTGTGTGCAATGTGTGGTTGTAGTTCAGCAGGTCACACAGACATTTCTACAAGCTCTACTACTAGAAAAGCTTCCTCCTACATAGGAACCTACATAGTTATCCCGTGCAGACCAGCCCGGGTACAGCTGCATGTGAAGCTGTCGCTCCTTTCTTGCTAGTTCATAGTATTTCGCTTGCTCTTCTCTGGATAGCGCGTGCCACTGGGGTGGAGAAAAGACAAAAAGACAAAATAAAAAGCACCAGAGGTTGGGGGTTTTCTTTAAGCATGTTAAGCAAAGTGTGTTATTTATACGCATAAATACAGTTAGAATCGATTTTCAAAAAAAGAGATAAAAACAGATGATCTGGCAGCAGACATTTGTATTTTATTTACAACTCCAGATTGTAACTTCAGTTAAATCAACTGAACCACAACTAATCATTTACATGCACTCAACCTCTTTGTCTCCTGTTGAGAGAGGAGAATTAAGAAATCTAAACTAAAACAAGACAGCAGGGGAGATGGTCCAGAAGCTGAACCACTTGTCCTGAGTCAGAACTCAGTTACAGCCTTGGAGGTGATCTCCCCCACGGCACTTCCTCCCCTCTTCTGCCTCTCACAGGTGCTGATACTGGTACTGTACTCAAAGGTTTTTCATTTCCCATTTACTTTTCTGCCTAGCTTAGGCCAAAATAAAAATCTAAGATTTTTTCATCAACTGGTCATAGAAATGATACTGAAATCACTGCTATTAATTAACTCCTCCTCTTCCCCATGAATGACCCCACTGGCAAGAAGTGCATGCAAAAACTAAAAAAAAAAAACAAAAACAAGGCCTTTGGTTTAGCATTTTCCCTATCCATTTTCATCACAGCAGAAAAACACAGGGATTCAGAAGGTGTGAATCCTACCAAGCTTCAGGCCCTGCTTGTGCTTGTCCCTTGTTACCTACCCTTCGACCGAGGATTTGGTTGATGGCTGCGCTCTCTTTCAACGTGCATTCTGCTACAACTTTTGCTCTCATTTCCTTCATATACAACATAAATGCATTAAGAGGTTTCTTTATGTGTGGCTTCTTTTTCTCTTCTTCTTTTTTGGAGTCCTGATGTTTTCTGAAGAGTAAAAATACAACAGACAGAGACCTCACAGTGAAAAACCCTTGTGAGTTTATTAAATTAATCCCCTCTCTCTCTAGCATTAATCCTCAGCAATCTCTAGGAAGAGGACCAGAAGGTTCTCTAGAGCATTCACCCTAGCTGTTGTATGGGAACAGTCTTAAGAGCATTACAGGAAAACTCACCTCATATTTATGCAACATCACCAAGTAACCTCTGAGCCCCTGCAAAAACCTTGGAAGGACATGGGCTCCAGAGAAATGGGCTCACAGGGAGAGCTTGAGCATGAGAGTGGAGGAAATAATTATACTCCATTATCAATGGGCTCTCGTCAGTTCAAGCCTAAACTTGATACCAGCTCTCTGCAGCTTTGAAGAAGCCATTTGTGCTTAGTTTTTTTGTCTCCTGTGGTATATCTGTTATCTCAAGGCTTCAAACTAGGTAGTGTGTAATAGAGAAGCTGGTCAAGAAACTTGAATCTTGATCAAGAAAATTCCATTTCCTCGTTGAAACAGGTGAAATTAGTAACTACTTCCCTATGTCATAGAATGACTCAAAGACTGCTGCCACTATTTTGACACACTTTGGCAGCTAAACCACGTTCAAATCAATTATAACAGAAAAGAAAAAAAAAAAAACCTGAAAAAAATATTTCCCAGCAAAACCATCACAAATCCAAGCCTTTTTACAAGCCACACATGCACAGGGCATGATTTGAGTATCCCAAAGAGAAGACAGGGGAAGCAACAACTTACGAGCTGTGGAGTGAGCCGACGTCGCTCTGGGAAGATTCCTGTTTGACTGTTGGTGTGACTATGGCCGGATGAGGAATTCCAGTTGTATGTAAACTATGGTGTGGCGGGACCATGTGGGGAGGAAACCTAGAGGAGAGAAAGCTGTGTAAATCGTCAGAATAAAAATGAATGAATGGGGAGGGATGTGTACATACATTAAATAAAAAATAATTAAAAAAAAACCTGGCGTATAACAAGCACATGACAGCTAGACAAAGCATATGAAAGCTGGCAGCATTAATTAGCAATAAATTAAACATAATGACTCTTCTAATGTCATTAAAGCCAATCTTCCCCTTCATTATCATTACTGACATGAGACATCATGATTTTTAACATCTTTAACAAAAGGCGAATTCAACTGGATGAACTTGTATGAAGGTGGAATTTCAGCTACCTGAAATAAAATCCACCAGTCCATCCATTTCTTTGCTAAAAAATTATGTGTGGCAGCCAAGGAATCAATTTTTATAGTTTTGAATCGTGTTGTGAATTTAGGATGACATCTTTTATTCTATATTGACAGCAAAATAAAATATTAATGCCAACACATTCTAGATGCATTTTTGATAATACTTATAGACGCCTCATTAGCTACATTTTGTTGATGGAGCAAAAGAAAATATTTATTTGTGTCTAATAAATCTCTGAGCCACACTGCTTTAACAGAAGGTGGAAGATATTGTGGAATTTTTGATCCACTAAAGTAACCTAGAAAGGCTTTAACAGTCTAATCTTTCTAAAGAGAAAAAAAATGTTGTCAGCTTTATGGTTTATGGTCATATACATGGAAAGATCCCGGTCCTGCAAGTGGATTCAGAGGGATATGCAATCCTTCTGCATGAATCTAATTGCTTGGTCGGGATCACAGCACAAAAATGGCACAATCATTAAGACTTTTTACATTTTAACAGAAATGAATGAACTTGTCAAAAGCAGGATTGACTTATATCATTGTCTCTCAACAATCTCAGAAAGGTTTTGCAGTGAATAAGGAAAGCACGGCATGACTGACTGCCTTCCCCTTAGAAAACACCCACTGAAGTCAACAGGTTTCCAGGGAATGGGTTCTAGCCTAAAATTATGTTTCAGAAGTAACTTTCCTCAATACATCAAAATTAAAGTGATCTGGAAAAGGCTTTTCTCACTGCAAATCCCCACTCTCATCCCAGATTTTGAACAATCTGATCTAAGTAAAATGACCCAAGATTATGCAACACTCAATGGGATAAATAATTACTTCTTTTATCATCAACATACAACGATTTTTTTCTACCCAACAGGATTTAAAATGGGGTGATATACCACGGATATCACCATGTATAAGCATCAGAAATATAGTGGGGTTATCTTTTTCTACCCCCCTCTTATAAATTCCTATACTGAGATTAACAATCCCATCCCCTGTGACTGCCTAGACATTATCTACATTCACAGATGACACAAAATTACTTTAATGAACAAGAGCACTGTCCACTACAAGCTCTGAGGATCTTTTGTCTATCAGCTGGTAGTACTCAGGGTGATTAGACAGAACTATTTTGTCTTTGAAGGCAGTGGTGGGAAGAGCAAGGACTGACAGGGAGAATGTGAAATTGTTCAAGTTGTAGAGAATTGCAGTTCTTCACGAACAAAGGCATGGAGAGAAGGGAGGCAGGAAGGTGGGATGGCAAGGGAAGAGGAGAATGGGCAGCAAAATGGTCATTCCTACTTCTGCTAAAGACTCACGGACACAAATCTCCAAGTGGGTTGTCCAAGTGCCTTCCCACTCTCTGACAAAAGTAGCTGGGAGAGAAGCACACATTTGAGGATATACTTTGGTTCATGGTAGGTCAGAACAGAAGACAATGTTGAGGCTGCAAAGGAGACTGGCACCCTTGTCCCAGTTCTGCCACAGATCTCACCATCAGCAAGACATAAACTGGGCCTTTGTATTATTTTTTTCTGTTCTCTCTCTCCCTCCATGTTTATGTATTTTGATTGGACATATCTAAAATTTGTTCACACAGTGCCTGGGACCTTCAGACACAGTACAATGCAAATAAAAATTGGCAATATGAGTTGGATTGTTTTAAAAAATAACTAAAAAACACGAGCAAAAATAAAACCGGTGGCAAAAAAACTGACCTCGCTAAAAGCAGTCTAAGCACAGTGATAAAAGGTTGAGACACATCCTATCAAGTGACTGTCCTAGAAAAGACCCAGTGTTTCAGAGAGGACTATGCTGCTGGGGCTGGCTGGGCCAGAGACAAGGGGACAATGAAGGATGAAGATGGAGATGAAAAGCCTTCCCTCACAGAGCAGGCAGGAAGAGCTGTGCTGGTCTGACATGAGGGCTCAGCGTGCAGTGGGCATGTACCAGCAGGGAGAAAATCTGAGTGCAGAGCACAACATGCACATATTGTGTGAAAGCCTGAAGGATAGCAAAGCCTCCACTGTCTTCAGCTGGGATATTTTACTCACTGGGCTCTAAACTCCAGAGACAGCAGCCTTCATCACCAGGCAGCTGCAGCTCAGTGGTTATTTTCAGGGTTGCAGTTTCCATAAGGAAGTGCTGTGTTCATTACCAATGACCACTCACTTCTTCATACTGAATCTGTCCAATTCACAAGGCTGCCTATTGGACTTACACACCCCTTCCTATGTTTAGGGCTATAAAAACATGCTCCAGAACCCAAAGTTGCTCTCACAAACCCAGGGACTTCTGCGGGCGGGATGAGGGTTCAGCCCAAAGTCTGAGTGCCTGCTCATTTCCATGCAGACAGCCACTCACATGGCAATATGAGCAGGGGAAGAGTGTTAATTTTTAACTTCCTGGCTACACTCCAACTTCAGTAATTACATTCAGCAAAAGTGAATTTCCCCTGAAATTTCAATTACAGAAGGTATTTTCCACTGCCACCACTTAACTGCTGTGCAGTGTTTGTCTGGTGTAATTCTGCTAAATTATTTCCTGATTTCCTCTCCACAGCAGTTGTTTTTTCATAGTGGGTCCACTGTTTGCCCATCACTCAGTTAGCCCTGTCTCATTTTACCTTAAAGGCATATTACAGAGGGGTAATGAAGGATCAAGAGATGTTACAGGCATGCTACAAGCATACAACGTGAGTGTGGCAAGGCTACGAGCAACAACAAGGACTCATAAATGGTTAAAACAACCTGAAGACACTACCTTAATAGTCCAAACCACTTATGAAAAATCACTATTAGTCACCCATTAACCTTTTATAAACTATTCATAAGCGCACTCTAACTAATGAACAGTAATTACTAAGCTTAGGAAACTAAAGGTTGGGAGCACTAGAGGCTCCACGGATCTACACCGTAATGCAGGCAAAGATGGGAACTACTTTTGATGGTTCTGGAAAACTGGATGGAGGGTTGAGGTTCAAGGTCTGTGCTGACTTCCCTGTTGGGGCAAAGGCAAGGTTTGCAGCAGGGGCTTGTAGCAGGGCCCTGCAGGGCTGCTGCCCAGGATCAGCAATCAACAGCAAGTCTGGAGGCCAGCGTGGGCACTGCCAGGAATCTCCTAACCACACTGGGCACCTGGACAAGGGCTGTCCCACAGCTGAGCCCAGGCTGACATGGGAAAACATACATGAAACCACATATGGGAGCACAGCTTGCCCAGAGGGTGTTCCCATCTACGGGAAGCGAGAAGTTCCTGGGCTGAAACAAAGGGTAAACACCTTAAATCTATTCATCCCCCTGCACGTGTGCCTGAGCATGTGCACATGTACAGGCTTCTGTCAGAGACAAAAAGAAAGGCTCCCAGTGTATATGCACACCCCTCACCTTCGCCTAAGACATTCACCAGATTTTTTTTTTCTCTTCTCTAGACAAGTATTCCATGAATTGCAATAAACACCCTAAAAATTCTAAGCAGCTCATTATACACCACTGTCTCCTTTTATGGCTCCAAGCCAGAATATAATGATGAGTCTTAACTTGTTAAGGACAACTAATTTTTTGTTCCTGGCTGTCTCAGGGGCTTCTCTCTTACTCACTCTCACTTTACTTCACTGTTGACATGTTTCTGTTAACTGGATGTCATCTGCCTGCCTTGATTTTATGCACAAGCAGTGGGATGCATTTTTCTGTGCAACAATTCTGCTTTGAGTTGCATTAGATTTGTCATTATTCTCTCATTTTCCCCTTGCACTTGTAACATTTCATCTATTCCTGCCTTATTTTTTGAGCCACGGTGCACCCACATTATGGTTTATACATGATCTTGCTCCCTTTGAAGCCGGCAGATTTCAGAGCCAGCCCTCGTCAGGAGAAGTGCCTGCTACCAATTTAGCAGGCTGAGGGCCCCGAGCTCCAACAACTCAATCTAAAGGGGGTCACAGGGTGGCACAAGCGAGTGTCAGCAAGTGCTGTTTAATTGCCAATCTAGGCTTCTCCATGGTGTTTAAAGTATAATGACCCATCACTTAATTCTGAGAAGTCCTGGCCCTGCTGCTGAATGGAATGAATATCAAAGGATGTGCTAGAACAGGGCAAGGAGCCTACATTTCCTATAACTGCCATAAGTATAATAGACCTCTACTTCTGTCGTCCCATTACCACAATAATGTATTTAATTTGCTGTGTACTCTTTTTAACTAGATACCTTTCATAAAGTCTGTCTTGGGAATATAGTCCCCCCCCGCTTCCACATCTCCCCCTTCCCTCAAATGACTAGCCTCTCTAATAATAATTAAACTAAATCAAGCTCTACTTTGCCTCACACCATGCCTGCAAGTCCTTTATAGATATTAAGAAAGATTAAATAGGGGGAGGGAACCATTGTTTAATTTTGCAGCTCTCTCCCCAGCCTAGTTTTTTTTTTTTTCTGTGCTGGGACTACACTTTTTTTTGAAGTTGATTTTCCAGTTGCCTATTTGCTGGACCAACACTTTAATTTAAATTTTTAGGTTTTTGTTTTTTTATCTAAAGCACACACTACCCTGCTTTCGCACCCATTAATTCACAAACCCTAGGTACAGATTTCCCCTTCTCAGTGAGGTGTGCTTCCCCCCAGCTCTCACAAATCTTTTCCTCCTTAGATCATCTATCTAAGATGTTCCAATGTTTCTAAGATGTGCACCAACGTTCACATATTAAACTGCAGAGATGGAGAGGAAGGGACAGAGCAGGGAAGAGATGTGGAACCTTGCTATGTAATGCATGCTAATTTAATTATGTGCCATCATCAAAATGGATTAGCTGTTTCAGCCCATCAGGAAAGTCTAAACTTCCACCGATTTAATTAACCAGGCTGAAAATCAGATGAACAGAAAATAAAACTATCATTAGGAGCAATTACTGATTACTTAAACATAGTGCTGCCAACCAGTTTGTAAATAAAACTAGCAGCCCCTGGAAAATTAGATGGAATTAATTGGAGGTAGGGAGGGGGAGAAACATATACTTCTAAAGCTTTTGAGGGTCAGGCAGGCCCTTTTATGTTGACTATCAGTGTTTGGAGCTTTGGGAGGGGAAAACACAGCACAATAACCTTCCTCCCAACTCTGCTGAGGACATCCTCCTCCCTCCTGAGCCTTCCCTCCTCTGCACACAGCACTGCTCTGGCTGATGGCCACGGAGAAAGCAAAGGCTATCGCAACTTCTCATCCTCGCTTTCTCAAAATTACATTCTCTCAGCTCTTTAATTTAGTTTGGCTTTTTAAAGGTGGCTTCTCACTCTTCCACCTCTCCCTTTAAAACAAATTCTTGAGGCCCAATGACAGCATTAGGACACCAGCTTCTCCTCACATGGGAAGGTAGCCCTCACCCTCTCCTCCACCCCACCAAAAAGCTAAGGATGGATGTTTAACTGAAGTGCTTTCAGAAATCTGCTGCCTAGATGAAATGGTCTCCTCCAGAGAGCAGGAGGAGGAGCTACGTTTGCTCTTGATTTAGGACCTCAGTATTTGAACTCACCTTGACATGGAAGCATTGACAGTCAGAGCTGTTGGGTAAGGGTGGCGGAAACCCCCTGTCGTGATTGGGTACACTGGCTGACCTTGCCTGGCAAAAAAGAAGGGAAAGAGAGAATGAGAGAAAGGGAAAAAGGCCTTAAAAAAAAAAAAAAAAAAAGAAGAACAACAAAAAACTTCTCTCTGCACAGTAAGCTTTATTCTCATTTGATCAGAACAAAAATCTTGGGGATTGTACAGCAAGGATCAAAGGAAAGAAACACAGAACAATTTGAATGCCATAAATCTGATAGGAATGGCTAATTAAATTTTATAACCTCTGCTTATGTCAATAGAGACCCTCTCCCCAAGCTGAAACTAGGTGTTTTGTTGTAATAATTAAAGGCGAAGTCTCGCTTGCTTTAATGGAGCCATCACACTAATTGAGGGCTACACATCCAAAGGAAAACAATAATGAATGTAAATTTATACCAAAATAAAGTACAGTGAATCAAAGGACTTCAGTTGCGCTTTGGGCCTCTTTCGGTATTTAGATCTCGGTGAGAAAACATTAAATTAACAGAGCTTAATTTGTAGCCTTTTGTCAGATTAACAAGTGTTGACAAGAGTTACCGGGGGAGAGTCCCCAAGAAGTATTGTGGGTAACCAATAGACAATCACACCTCATTACAATAATTAAAAAATACAGCAACATGCAAAACAGCATCCTCATGAAAGACACACAACTTTTTCTGATGGAGGTTTGTCAGCGCTGGCTAGCTCGTTTCATCTGTCCTTCAAATACATCATCTGACTGGGCAGGATGCTTTTGGGGTGGGTACTATGCCAGAAACATGCTGGCCAGTGGAGGATAGATAGGTTGGGAAGTTGATGGCTAAGTGCAAGTGGAAAGGAGAGGGGAAATGAAAATCTTGGGTTACTTCTGTGAAGTTGGCCATGCTACTCTCCTAGAGCAAAAGCCAATGTGATGGCATTGCCCCTCAACAAAAATCACTGGGAGAAGCTGTAAGAGATGTGGGTAGGCAAGCACACCATGGTGTTGACTTGTTCTCAAGCAGCAGGGATGACAGAGCTGTGCAGAGACAAAGGTGGCCATTAGCACCTGTCTGCTGAAGCTGGCCACATGTGGCATCATTCAAGTGCTTTGGCAGCCATGGCATGAGGTCCAAGGAGGACAAGCCTGTGCCTGCACAATACAGACAGACAGATGAGCAATGGGGCATAGGTCAGGGACAGTGAGGAGTTTCTTCCCTGTGCTCTCATGTCTTTGATGTCACTGACTTTTGGCACTAGCTGGGTGTATTTGTTTTAAATGCTGAGGCTGTTGCTGTGCAAACTTGAGCTAAGGAGCTCACACAGTCTACAGTTGTTCAGGGTGTGCTTTGGAAAAGGTAAATCACCACAAACGAGGAGGAATTTCAGATATCAGGGAGCAATGCTTTGGGTTTTTCTTCTGCTCATGATAAGCTCTTCTGGAGAAACAACCATCAGCAGAGAGGTGCTGGACATGCTTCACCCTCAGGGTGAGAGAACCCACCAAATATCCAAAATACCTGCATGACCACCCACAAGGAAGGGCAGCCTGCAAAACGGCCAAAAGCTCCAGCTCTCCTGCATCAACACTTTTGTGCTTGAAAAAGGCCTCCAAGGCCTCTGATACCACCACCTCTCCTTGCCTGTGACCTGGGGATATGTGGTGACCCCCTGCTCTGCCCTGCTCTCCTGTAGGGTGTCAATTCCAGCTCCTCATGGAGGGCAAACTTGTGGAGAGGTATTTTAGTGCAGCTGGCCAAACAACCTCAAGAAGGAGCAAACTATTTTGAACTTTGGGAAATTCATTTCTGTAAGAAATACGATCACCCCAAAATGGAGGAGGCCTGTTATGTGAGAAAAACAGGGTAACAGTCTTGATTTACAATGCAAAGAACTGTTGTATCCAGCAATACAAATAGGTTTTATAAGCACTTAAATCAAATAGGCTTAGGCAGTGCCTAAGTGTATTATAAACCTATTGAGAGATGGCAACATAAGAAAAAAAGGAAAATAAGGACTCAATTACTATTGAGAGCCTCATACCCAGCAAGGCTCTGCAACTGGGATCTAAGGAGTTGAAAAGAAAACAAAACCCCAAACTAACTTTCCATTGCTTTTTTCTTAGCCAGTTTTAAAGTAAACTAATTCCTTTTTCTTGTTTAAAATTCCATTCCTTGGATGCCAATTGCCAACTGCCCAGCCACATCTCAACTAGGAATGCTGCTCACTGGCTCATGTAAAGCTCTACTGTTTCACAAGAAAAACAAAAGGGTTTTCAACAGAGAAGGCAAATGAAATTTAAAATTGCAAATTTGTAGTGAGGATGACCCTAGTTAAAAAAAAAAAAAAAGGTCTGTGAGAGCCACGCTAAGCCCCCAAAAAACCAAATCTGAGAAAAACTCATGTGGTGCAGTGTAAGGGCAATAACAAGAAAAGGACATTTCTGCAGAAGGTTTTAAAAATTCATGCTTCACGAGCTGTCAGCTGGTTGGGATGACATGCAAAGCTGTGTCCAACTGCTCATGTTTGTTTAAGACCACATGACCTGGCATAAGTTTTAATTAACCTTCACGAGGTGGGTAAATTCTTAACACTCAGTGAAGTGGCAGCTGGCAAACAAACTCATCCCAATGCACACACATGTGCATGCATACACACACATACATACACACGCACACATATATTTTTACATAAATTTTACACATCAGAAAAAGAAAAAAGAAATTAAAAAAATGGAACTCCTTACTGTGGTACTAACCATCCTAGCGGATGGGGGATTTGTCCTACAGTGCCTGGTGATAATGGATAATAAGGAGATATATCTGGAGGATGTGGAGGCCTTGGAATTCCTATAGAAGAGGAACATAAAGCAGCGTCAGTATTGAGATGTGGAAATAAATAAAATATAAAGAAAAAACACATATGTTTCAAAATTTCTGTCAATTTACTTTTATTACAGTATTTGTGCCTTCACTTAGGGTTTTCAAAGACGTTTTCACATTCTTATTTTTTAAATGAGAAAAAATGATGTGATTCACTCCCTCAGTCACCTCTCCAGTCAGAGAAAACTGTTTTTGTCATTTAGAATTTAGAAGTCTCAAATACAATTTTGATGCGATGCTGTACTAGATACTCTCTTAAATGTTCAACAGAAAGATGGACCCTATAACAACTTCATGGTTACTTTAGTCTCAAAGTCAGCCAAAAGACCACAGGCCCTACCTATGTGTTGACTGGGTACTCAATAACATGGCATTATTCCCAAGTAATCTCCAGAACAAGTTTAAAAGTCATTAAAATTGCAAATGATGTTTGCTTTTGAGCAAACCTAGGAAATCTTTTCTGAAATGGTGAGTGGAGCTGAGAACCTCTGGAAATGCTTGGTAAAACCAGGGGCAGATGTTGAAGGTGTGCAGGGGAGGACAGAGAGCAGCCCATCCATCCTCTCTGGATGAGGTGCAGTTCCTACTCAGAAAGCAGAAACAGCTCCAGACACAAGCCTTAAATATTAACACTCCTTACCTTAAGAGCAAAAAGGAATTACTCAGAGGAGTAAGGGTTACAAAGCTGGGTCTTTCAATTAACAAGCCAGGGCACAATCACACAGCAGAAGCAATATTAAAACAGAGAGCATTAAAAAGAAGGGGTACTGTATTCAGGGCTAAAAACTATTTTTTTAAGTCACTTGGGAAGCTTTTAATCTTTAAATTAAATCTCCTTGTGTGACATTTTCATGCAGACATTGCTTTTTCTCCATTACAAACCCCAAACAGATTAACTGGGCTTTAACCATCCAGTGAGCTATTTGCACACTTGAAAGAATGTTCACAGAAGAAAAGTAAACAGTCTACAGACGTTAATCATATGTTTTACGATAACCATTTAAAAGCTATTCCCTGTACTACCATTATTTAAATGAGAGGTTGACTATGCCATTCAATTGCAATACCCAGGGATGGTGAGATGGATTCCTTTCAAGCCATGTGAAGTCAGCATTAAGCCCAATTAAAAGGGGGCCCCCCAGTTCAAGCATGGCGAGTGAAAACCAGCTAATGCACAGCCTCATTCAAGGGCTGGAGTTCACATAAATTATCTGCATAAGTTAGGGTTGACACAAGAGTGATTCCTCTGACATGAATTCTGTTTCTGATGAACTTCCCAATTAACTGAATGGGGTTTGGATTAACAAAACCAAAACCACTGTCACTAGGAACTGCAGCCAGATTGACACTGTTTGACTTCTTTGGGACCTCAGATTAAAAAAGGGTCTCTTTAAAAGTTAGAATAACATGTAAATTCTACTCTGTAACACCAATAAATCCAGTCAGGATTTTACATGGTGCTCTATATTCAAGCAGAGTGCCCTTCAGGATGAACTTAGAGTTGGGCAGACTTACACTGGGGAAAAGAGTTGCAAGTGTAAAGCTGGAGCTAAGTAGTTACAGTGGATGAAAATTCAACATTATAGAAGAAAAATGGCTGAACTCCTGACACAGAAACAATGGGATTTGGGGAATTAAAAGAGATTCATTTTGAAACCGGTCATGACCCACCACCTTTAAAATTCCAGCTGCAATTTTGTAAGTGCAGATCACAGAATGTACATGTTTAATTCTCTGGGTCGTGCATGCAAACCAAGCACTGGTAGATCGAACTACCAGGTGGGGTATCATGCTTGTAAAGAAACACACCTGCAAGCGACCCCACACATGCAACTCTGGCGTCACCCTGCAGAAGCTCTATGAAAATTCACCCAGTAGGTTTCCTTCTGAAGCCTAATTGGCTTAAAAAGGAAGTATTTTGTCTGGGTTTGACATTTTACATGCCCCCTTTGGTGTTCCAGCATGGGAAATCCATTCTCCCGCACTCCTCTCCCCTAATGTGCAAAAAGGAAAGATCCACCCACTCCCTCTCAAAAGAAACCCCAAAATACTTCCCACCTACCTGTTTTGGGATCTACGTCAGCTGGTAAGTGTGGAGGAGGGTTTCCTGGTGTGAAGTGCTCATTGCTGTATGTGATAAGCGGCGTAAGAGGGTGTACATGGTGTGGGTGCTGCACAACTGGCACTTTGTTAGACTGTCAAGAGAAAAAGGTTAACGCAGTTAGAGCAGTGCTGGGCATCCCCCCCCACTACAGCATGAGGTACAACGTACAAAAATCTCAGTAGCCGGGATTTCAACACGATCCTCAGACTTTTCCAGATCTTTTCTTGGCGTCACCCTTGCAGTTTTCCCACCCTCTTGCTTAAAACCTCCTCACACACTTTCCCTGCTGCTGAGGTTCTTTAATCTTTTTGACCTGTCATGCTCCTGTATGGAGCAACAGCAATTCTTTAAAATTTTTCCTTTCTATTTTATAATCTTGTGCTTCACCTCCAAGATGCAGGCAGACTCCTCAGTGAGGGGCTGAGAGTCCCCCATTTAATTAGCGAGACACCCAAATGCTCACTGACCTGTAGGTCTTTTCCTCTCCCCTTCCTGTCCTCACTCTCAGTTCTGCATTTTACTGCTCATTGCAAATACTCCAGATAAAAAGCCTTTGTAGTGCTGGAGTATTCCCTTCATCAGCAAGCATTAAGCTGACAAGCGATCACCTGCATATTTTATATATCTATATTTTAGAAGAGCTGATTAATTATCAATTCATCA
Source organism: Horornis vulcanius (assembly GCA_013401035.1). NCBI lineage: Eukaryota > Metazoa > Chordata > Aves > Passeriformes > Scotocercidae > Horornis > Horornis vulcanius. The sequence goes on from VZUA01004197.1 coordinate 23,749, forward strand.
GAGAGCACTAATAAATGGAAACTGGATACTGATTAATTAGGCTACTAAAATATTCAGCTATATAAATAATGGCAAAACCCCCCAGATAAAGCCATTGAAATTAACACTCTTGTAGGGGGAATAATCACGCAGATATCATGAGGTTTTCCCCATCACATTCCTAGCTCTGAGGGAAAAAAAAATCTTTTTCTCAACAACAATTAAAAAAAAAATTAAAAAAGGAGTGAATTCATGAAAGAAAAAGGCAGGCTGAACTGTAACTTACCCTTACAAGATCACAAAGAAAAAATTAAGCTGAAACCAGCTGAACCGCTGGACCATTTACTGCGAGTAATCCAATTGCAAAAAACCCTATTCCCCATAGAGGATTTTCACTAAAATCCTACAACAGGGACATTTAACCAGATTAGGTACCAGCAAAGATAAAGAGGCTGGTATTAGATGATGAATGGATTAGAGTCAGGTTTCATTTTAGAATGTGTCTTCATTTCCTTTTATTACTTTAAGTAAGGAACAACTTGCATTAACATCAAGTAAAAGGAATCACATTAAAATAAAGTAGTGATACCACGGTGGCTGCGATAGCGCCGCTGCTGTTCAGGGTCTGCCAGCACTCTCCTGCTCACCCTCCTGCTCCAGGACGACTCCAAGCGCACTGCTCACTCCCCAGCACCCCCAAACACATGCACACACCCTCACCATGCCACCTTAGACAAGCTACTGCTGTTATCTGCTCTGGCTTCCAATGCTCTGAGCTTCCCTTTAAAGCATTTCAAAAATAATTCAGTTATTCTTTGGGAATGAGCTTCTAGACTGTGGGGAAGGAAGAGGGAAGACAAACTGGGAGCGAGGAGGAAAAGAAACATCTGTCTTCTCTGAATAAACAAGAAGGCACTCCACCATGCTTTGGCCAAGAGAAGCCCCTTTGGCTTCCCCAGCCCCTGCCATATATTAGAGCTCACTGCTTTGGCAACCTGCAGAAAAAAAGTGTTCATCCAAAAGAAGCCAGCCAAGAGTTGTACTAGTGCTCCCCACAACTTTTCCTGTGTTCTTCACCATGTTCATCTCTTTTTGCCACCCTTAGATGGGATGATTCCTCTCCACCATCAAGCACTTGGCACAGGGGATTCCCATGTCAAGTGGCCACCACACAGTAAAGAACATGGTCACTATAGCCATTGCTATGATTTACAGCACCTTGTGTCGGCTGGATTGTGGGTCAGATCTTCTGCCAGCTGAACAGCCAAGGACACAGTTCCATAATGGTTTCACATCAGAGGAGATATGAGGATTTGGCCCTCCAAGTTCAAAAAGCCAAAAGAGATGGTCTAACCCAAAATCCGCTCTCTTTCAAGTGAACCGACCTAAGCAATCTGAAAGTCACTGAAAGCTTTGGCCAGGGCTTCACCTTACAAATTATATTTCACACCACACAAAGTAGCAGGCATCTACTCAACAACACATGACATTATAAGCCAAATGACCAGTTGATGAGGTTCACAAAAATGATCATTTCCAATAAGAGCTGTTTTTTCTGGCCAAGAATTGTATGAACTCCTGCTCTTAGGTAACCCACAGTGCAGCACCATTTTTTGAAGAAGTTAATACATGCTGTAGCTTTGTGTTCTCCCAACTCTACCTTCACATCCTTGTAAACCTCACCTAGACCATGACAGACATTGAGGGCTGTCTTCCACAGAGAGCTTATTTGCACAGAAACTGGAGCTGGTTAGTTAAAAAAAAATAAGTGGAATAACATTAGAGGGTCAGACTTAAGCTGACAAACAAGAAACAACATGCGAGGGGAAAGCTGGACTGACATGGCTCCATCACCAAAGCCAGATGTACCATAGGGGGTTACATCTAAACTGTGGGAAACCACCACTCGTTGCTTTGATACACCAGGACCGCCCGCAATATCTCCACAAAACAGAGCAACTGCTAAATTATGATGCATTTCACTTAACATGTTTCTGAGACAAATAAAAAGCAAAAGGAAAAACAAATAAAAATCAACAGCTAAGAGCTTGAGCCTAGAGTCTGCAAATTTTTCCACTGGCAAGTAATTTTTGTTTAGGTGACTACCATGCACTCAAATGGACCACTCATATAAAGGTGCAAGGGTAGGATACTCTTTTGCCACTCTGGTGATGCTGGGGCAGAGGTGGGGGGAGAATGACCAGGGGAAAGGCAGAAACTGTTATAGACATGCTAAAAAATATGCTCTCTGGGACAGAGGAGCGTGATCCACTTCTCAGCGAGTCAGTCTGCATCTGTACCACTACCCAGGGACAGGCTTCCATTCTGTTTTGCA
>VZUA01004198.1:600-22144 GCA_013401035.1 Horornis vulcanius
TTAAAGATCCTTTAGTTCCGGGCCTTCTCGTTTCTTTCCCCCGCCATGGAATTCAAGAATTTCTTCAGGAAAGCATTGTCAAGCATTGACATGGACTACCCAGGGAGGTGGTGGAGTCACCATCCCTGGAGTTGTTCATAAAATGATTGGATGTGGCACTTACTGCCATGATCTCGTTGAAAAGGTTGATGATTGGTCAAAGGTTGGATTTGATGATCTTGGAGGTCTTTTCCAACGTAAGTGATTCTGTGATTCTGTGACATTTCACTTAGATCAAGTTGTTTAAAGCCTCATCCAGCCTGACCTTGAGCACTTCCAGGGATGAGGCAGCCACAGTTTCTTGGGATCCTCAAGTAGGATGAGTAGGAAAGAGAACTTGTCCTTCAGAGTCTAGGATTCTCAGGTGGGATGTGAAGTGTGAGGGCTGGAGTAATCAGCCCCATGTTCACTGCACTCCTGAGAAGGTCCCATGGGTGAGGAAGGGTCAGGATCTCTTCCTGGGATAAGAAACCACAGCCACCACCTCTAGCCCCGGCACTCCTTATGGCATTCTTGGCAGGGTCTCCTCACAACCATCGTAACTCCTCTGGTTCATAGCTATCTGCAATTGGAGACCAAGGGCAGGACCAAAGGGTGTGAGGTCCCCTGAAAAGCCAGACCTGTGCCACAAAGAGGTGTTCTTTAATTATGACACTTGATGGGATGAGCAGAAGTCCAAAGGCAGTGATTTCTGAAAAATGCTTGTGGTTGTCTCCAACAAAAGGTTGAAAGGCAGGGTACACAAAAATGTGCAGCTACTTGACACCACAGAGAACTGAGAGATTGGCAGATTTTTAAAATATAAGCCCTTTATAAGCTGAAAAAGTGGATTTTTTTTTTTTTTTCTGCCAGCAGCTCATTTAAAAATAGTGTTTTCTGGAGGGCTTCTTTTCAGGGAACTGCAGAGATGAGTGCCATGAGAAAAGCATTACTTCAGAACATGTGATAAGCAAAGGGTTGGGGAGCTGCAGCTGTGCCTATAGTGTCAACCTCTGACTCTTGATGGTTGTGTTTGAGGATATATGAGGCAGCAGCACCCTGTCAGTATCCACAATCCACAATTTGTGTGCCAAAATCAAACCCAGTGTGCAATCAGAGCCAGGCCACCCTGCGTGTCTGCTCTGTGCAGACTTCAACCCATCACTCCTCACGGAACCTCTACATGATCTTTGTTGTGTCATGAAGTTGCAAAAGGCAGACAGCAGTTGGATCTGGTTCTACTATTGCCCTCTTTGCACTCTTCCATGCCACGAGAACTCCCTCTGAGCTGCTTCTGATGCCCAGCACCAAGCCCACCTCACCATGTCCAGGCTGGTATTTTCCAAACTGTGATCCACAACTAATTGGCTCATTCCAGGCCCTGCACAGCAAGCTGGCACAAACTCTCCTCTTCTGAGCCTACATTCTGGTTGGATGGCAGACACTATTGCCAGATTCTTCCACTGGCCTGCCAGCCATCCACATAATTTTCCTGTAAGCCTGTGAGGTGATAGGCCAAGTAGATTGCTTCTGACACATTGCCAGCCATCATATATTCATGGCAGCCTCTTCTTCAGGAAGCATCTGATGGTGCCAGAAGCATAGATAGGAATCATTCTCACTTGATGTGGTCAACGCTAATGATAATCATAGGGAATAGTACTGCAACATATTCTAGGGCTTCAGGTAGTAACTACCAGCATTAATAATTCAGTATTTTCTTCATAGTCGTGCTATAGGTGTGATGCCTAAGCCAGATGGTGACTTTACCCAACAGCACTATATTGCTGTGGGAGACATGAGGCTATGGGAAGTGAGGATGCCACTGTAAAGCAGGAGAAAGTTGTGATATTGGGAGGACACAAGTGGGAGGAGGTGTGATATCGGTGAGTGGCTAGTGCTGCAGAACTGTCTACCCCTCGGGGTATTACACTTGGGTTTACTCCTTGATTTAGAAGACACAGAAATAGGCTGCCAAGATGCTGCTGCTCACCATCTCATACCAGGGAAAAGACTCACTCTTAGAGTCCTGAACCTTCTTTTGGTCTTGATTATCCTCTCCCTATCAGCCAGAGCTTCAGAAGCAGCATGATTTGTCTGAAAGAGTGCTGAGCCACTGGACAGCACAGGCCTGACTGTGTGAAGGCCAAGCCCAATGGCAGTGTCCCCAGAAGGCTCAAACCAAGCCTTGGAGTATTTTGGGCAGTCAAACCAAGGGCGTTGAAGGTAGAGTGCCCTGGGAAAGCACCTGAGTGTTTATAGGTGAGCCTGGGTCTGCAGCCCTGCTGTGCTGTAGGGTAGGTGGTGTAGCTGTAGGAGGCCAAACAGAGGTACTTCTCTGTCCTGCTTGATTTAAGCTGGAGGACAAAGTATCCAGCCCCTTCTTTGTGTATGAGAGAATCTAGTCCACATGTCAGGGGATATTTTCATGGTTTCTGAGTCTGTAGAACAGATTTCTTTCCAATGATCTCCTGCAAGACACTGCATTCAAAGCAGGCTTCTTGCTCCATGAGAGGGTGTTGGCATCTTTGACCGTGCTGAAGATCTACAGCTTTTTTTACTTTGCTCTGATATTTTTATGTCTTCATTGTCCAGGCCACTTGTAATGCAGCTGAGGCCAGCAGGCAGCAAACAGGCGCTGGTTTTGGCATTCTGTGGTCCTACATATGTTCCGTGGTCCTACAGGAATTCTGCCCCTAGGCAAAGATGGGCACATATGTCCTTCCAAGGAAAAACTGGTACCGTGGTATTTCTTGGCTCCAGCCTAACACAGAGGATTGTGCAGAGCATCAGAAGGGGAACGCCACCAGTGGGAGCCCCGGAGCAGGATTGAGGATGTGGCTGTGCTACAAATCAGGCGCGTCTCTGGGATATCTGTTAGAGGTGGGCTGCTCGGGTTGGATGTGTTCCCTCTCACCACCCCTGCTTCACCAGCTGGAGTACTCCCCTGTTATCCCAGATGATGTTGTCGGGACGGGAGAAGGAAATGAAGACACGGGAGATGTGATTTGAAGGTGTCACGGGACACTCCCAGTAAGTGCCCCCTGGATAGAAGATTGCTTGTCAAAGGCACAGCAAAATTATCCACTTCCTTACAAATGATCCCCAGGGGAGTCTGTCAATCCGTGCTTTGCCAGGGAGCACTCTTCCCACTAGTGACCTGCTCATAACAGATCTCTCCAGGAGCAGTTTCCAGTACTTCCCAGCTACTTTCCAGGTGTGGTTCCTGTGGTTCCACTCTGGCATGGCAGAGCACAGCACTGAGGCTGCCCAAGCGTGTTCATCATGTGGAGGACATACTTGGACATCAGGAAGTACTGGGATAGTGTCTCCTGTTTAATCCTAAATCTGATATATGGCGCCATATGGTGTTATTACAGTGGCATTAATTATATGTATATATCCTTTTCAGATAATAATTCAAAGATTTTGATAAGCAGGTTCTCTAGTACACTTCCATAAATATCCCAAAGATGCTTTCTTCATTCTTTTAAACACTATCTTCATCTTCATTCAACATGTTTTTGTGGCTGTGAATTACTTCCTCTGATTCCAATGCAAGACACTTCTTAACCTCTCTGAAGCCACTCATAACTCTAAGGAAAAACACTAAAATGGTGTTTTATCTCTTACATCAAAGCCTGAAAGCCAAGAAATTTTAAACTTCATAAAGCTGGGGACACAAATATATGTCTTGGGCACTATGTTGTTAAAAGCCTGAAAGGGGGTTTTAAGTTGCTGTATTTTCTCATTTCCCCATTAAATAGAGGGCCTTATCTATCTATCTTGGTTCTCCTAAAAATGCTTGCAGAAGGAACATCAAGAGGGGTCCTTGAAAAGGGATTTGTTCTCAGAATGCCTTTAATTCTGTAGACTTTTTCATTTTTCTTAATATCTCTATAACTCAAGTGCGTGAGGCTTCTTGCTTTTCTTGAAGACGATCCCAGTTCCCGTCCCCCCCTCCCCCAAAAATCTCTGAAGTGCTCTTCAGCAGGTCAGAATTGAGAAAACTTATCTTTTTGACAGCTTGATTTTTAAAAGTTATAATTAATTTGTGAAGACCATAATTTTTTTCTCATCTTTCTATAGCAGAAAATAGCCTAAGAGGATTGGGTGGGGGGAACATCCTAGGAGGACATTTTCGGTGGGAGCAAACTCGGAACAGCTTCTGGATTGCAGACCAAGCCCTCGGAGGGGTCTCTGGCAATCGTTTTCCTGCCTCCTGGGCCAGAGGAGGTGGCTCGGCTCTTCGTGGCCAGGCCGGGGCGCCCCCGGGGCATCCCCGGGTCCGTGTTGGCGGAGCGGGGCCGGGGCGCTCGGCAGCAGAGGGCAGCACAGGCGGCGCTGGGACCTGGTCCGGTGCCAGGCTGTTCGCAGTCCGGCTTTCTATTCCCCGCTCCTGCCTCCCTCGCTCCCTCCTCCTCCTCCTCCCCCNAGACTAGGACAAGAGGGTTAAGCTGCTGCTCTGTGCAGTGAGCTTGTTTTGGAGGAACACAGAGGGCAAGAGGGGAGATGTGCAGGGTGAGAGGAAAAAAAAATGTGAGTGCCGACTTTTGGAGGACAGAGATGGAGGCATGACTGGGTAAAGGGCTGCCCAGGAGGCAGTAGCAGGGTTGCTCCACAGCAAACTGAGCTTGGGATCTTCAGATCCTGGCCAAGGACCCTAAACTAGTGATAACCCGAAGCAACCCGCTGGTCCAGAGTCAAGGGGGACCAAACCTCTCCTGGTTCTATAGGAATCAGCCCTACAACTTCTGGGAACATGCAGACCTTACTCAGGATCTTCACCCATGATCCTTCACACTGCTTCCTTGATGAATTTCTCTGTAGAGACTACTCTAATGGCTTGCTGGAACCTTGCTAGTGCTGGTGTCTTCATTTCAGCTGCCCTCCTTGTTCCTGACTGATCCAAGCCAGGAGTTGTCCTGCAACTAGGCTTCCTGTGTTTGCATTCCTTTAGACAGTGCACAAGTCAGTTGTGAAGTCTCCCCTGATTTTGAATGACCTAATTTTGTGCAATGTCACAGTTTATTTATTGTGTTCACAGGCACGTTCCTTGTTTCCCATGGGCCTTCCTCTTTTTTGGAGTGATCGGTTCCAGTCCGGTCCCGAGAGGTTCTCCCCTTTTTGGGGAGATCAGATCCCCCAGTTATCCCAAGCCATATCCCAACAATAACATCAGCAGCTGGGATCTCCAGGTCCCAAAAGGCTATGTGGTGAAGCTGACCTTTAGCTACTTTGACCTGGAGCCATCTGAGTCCTGCTTCTATGACTACGTTAAGGTACGTGCAGAGACACCTGGCCAAGGGGTGCCTGGAGATGGCGATCCAGTGGCTGCCACGTGCCATGGCTCTTCATCCACCAGGCCTCCTCTGATGCTTCCCACAAAGGAAAGGGAAAGAGTTAAAGATAGAAATGGGAGGAGCAAGCATTGACAGCTCACGGTTGGGTAATATCAGAGCATGGTGCAGACTCAGTCTTATGAAGCTGCACTGATTTCACCTTAACTTGACAGATCAAAGCAGACAAGAAGGACTTGGGCCGATATTGTGGCCGGCTTGGGTCAACCACAGGCAATCACCCGGGAAGAAAGGAGTTTGTCTCTAGGGGGAACAAGATGCACCTAGAATTTCGCTCTGATTTCTCCAATGAAGACAACGGCACAGTGATTCCCTACAGGGGCTTCCTGGCGTATTACAGAGCTGTGGGTGAGTAAGAAATACCCTCAGCATGCAGAAGGAAACGCCTCTGTGGCTCCAACCAATTTCCCTCCTTGCCAGGCAAAGAAAGACAAGCTTTAGGCAAGCATATGGATCTCTAAGTATTGTCAGTGTAGAGCAGGGAGGTTTCACACTTTCCTTCCCTTTCACTTCCTGTGTCTTCAGATCTGGATGAATGTGACCCTAACAATGCTGCTGAGAACGATGAAAGGCCTCAGTGCCAGCACTTCTGTCACAACTATGTGGGTGGCTACTTCTGTACTTGCCGGATTGGCTACCAGCTTCAGAGTGACCACCACTCCTGCAAAGGTAAAGAGAAATTTCAAAAGGTCAGAGGGTCCCAGAGAAGGAGCCCTTCATGCAGGAGGGGTGGGAGAAGTGACTTAGGAAGCAGATGATGGGGCTGCAGGAGGCAGGCACAGCCCTACGATGTGACCTCTCCTTTATCCTTGTCACCAGTGGAGTGCAGCAGTGAGTTGTTCATGGAGGCATCTGGGTACCTGAGCAGCCCCGAGTACCCCCAGCCCTACCCCGAGAACCTCCGGTGTAACTACAGCATCCGCCTGCAGAAAGGCCTGTCTATCTCCCTCAAGTTCTTGGAACCCTTTGAGATTGATGATCACCAGCAGGTCCACTGTCCTTACGACCAGCTCAAGGTACTGAGATTAGCAAACTCTCCTCCCAACCCTGCTGCCAGACCTGGGCAGGAATGGTGGGTTCACCACTGTTCAGATGACAAATATGGAATCAGTACAAGCAGAATGCCCCAGCCCCTGTGCATTTAATTACCACTGTCCTGAGGTTACAGCTGCTGGGTCATAGGCCAGTGAGTGCAGAAAAGAAACCCCATCCTTCTTCCAATTCAATTTCCACTTGATTTAATCTCAGGGCTTGATGGCTCTGATCCCCAGATAAGGGAGAAGCAGAGCTTGTGGTAGGTCGGTCTGTTGCTCTGATCTGTCAGTGAGGGTGTCAGCAAAGGTGGGTCAGACAACCAGCCCTATTCAGCATCGCAGGCATTCTGGTAAACTTGGTCTGGGTTGAAACAGGCATACAGAGGCAGAGAGGCATGTGTGTTTCTGTCCCTGTGGTACGTGTTTTCCTCATCAGATCCAAGCACGAGGGAGAGAGATTGGTGAATTCTGTGGCAGGGAACCACCTGGCATCATTGAAACCAACAGCAATGAGGTGGACATACTCTTCCTCACTGATGAGTCAGGGTTCAGCCGTGGCTGGAAGATTCACTACACCTCAGAGAGTAAGAGATTTCTCCCCCCACAGCTACTACAGCCTGCTGACACTGTTTGCTAACCCCAGCTTAATCTGTCCCACCCTCAAACAGAAATCCGGTGCCCACAGCCTGTCCCACGAGATCAGTTTACCATCATCAGGGACCTGCAGCCTGTGTATCAATTTCAGGACTATTTTGTTGTCAGCTGCAAGACTGGGTATAACCTGATGAAGGTGAGATCTCTTCTCCATTCCCTTCAGTCATATTTTGTCTTCAGTTTGTGTCTTTCACCTTTCCATTAAATTTCCTTTGGAGAGTTCACTCATGGCAACCTCTTGTAATTTCTGTTTCTTCTTTGCTTCTGTCAGCTTTCTTCCAGTGGTTTCTCTTTTCCTAACTCTCTTCCTTATGCAGTTACTCTTTCATGAAGCCCTGGTAGAAGACTAAAAACAAAGATTCCAGGAAAAGTTGGTAAACAAGATCACCTCTTTGGAAGGACATGAAATCAGAAGATGAAAGCAGAAGATGCTACCTGCCTCCCTTGCCATCCTATTGCCAGGGCTGGGTAGTATCTCTGACTCATCATGGTTTTATACTTGCTGGCTGCTGGTGTTTTGGCCTGCCATGAAGAATGTGTAGCCTGTGGCAAATACAGGATAGAGGGAAGGCAGGAGGAGACAGCAACTGGAACAGATTGCAAAGGGGCAAATATTGGACAGCAGTGAAAAGATGGGCATGCAGAACAATATTTTAATGTGGAGAAGGGATTAAAGGCTCTGTACAACCAACAGATGTTTTTCTCTCCCATGTAGGGTGACCAAAAGCTGGTGTCCTTCACAGCTGTCTGCCAGGCTGATGGCACATGGCATCAACCCATGCCCCGCTGTGAAAGTGAGTGATCTGAGAATGGGAATAACAGCCCCTGCTGTGGCTTTCCTCCTCCAGGAACGTGGGAAATTCAGCCTCTCTGACTGACTTTGTCCATGCCATAGCCTCATGGATGTGCTGTCTGGGAGGGCCTGTGGAGGTCCACCGTTGATTCAGATTTTTCTGCTTGCAAAAGTTCAAGTGTTTTTCCTCCCTTACAAAAATGCATAAAATACCACTCAAAAATTACCATGATGTTGCAATGATTAAAAGCAAAAGATCCCAGTCTGGGATCTATTTTGGGACAACCTCTCTTTGCCTGCTGTCCTAACTGGTCCCTCACATCACAGCCCCGATGCCCATACATGCACTCAGTCTGTCTTTGATTCATGCCTTCTTTTTTTTCCTTTGTTGTAGTTGTGAACTGTGGCAGCCCTAAAAACCTGACCAATGGTGTATTCAGCTACATTAACAAATCTGCAAACAACGAGTACCAGTCAGTGATCTCATACCAGTGCAACGAGCCCTATTACCACATCGTCACTGGAACGGGTGGTGGTGAGTCCTGAGCCCACACAGACACCAAAACCAGTGCCTGGAAAGCCCTCTCATGTTACCAGTTAGAACTGTCTCTTCTCTCCAGGCTTAGAGCTCATGCTTTCCTCCTGGGAAGGCTCTTCAGTCTTTTCTTGACCCAGCAGCATACCTCTGGAGTCTTCTTGTGTCAGCCTATTCCCACCCTGCTTCATTCCCAGAGCCCATCACATCCCTCTTCCATGCTGCCCTTAACTTCTGTGGAAGGTCTTGTTCTCTCAGCTGTAGTCATGGTTCATTTTTTTTCCTAGTGGATTTCATTCTTTTCTAGTGGATTTCATTCTTTCACTGAAATTTGAGGCATGGTGTCTGGGAATCACCAAAATTCATAAAACTCACTGCATCAGTCCAAGTTGCTACAGAGGCAAATAAATAAACACACACTCCACTGCAGTGTAACGCTGCTTAACTCTCTGGAATATTGTTCAGCTGCAGAGATATCTAAAAGCTAAATAACATACCTGCAGAAAAATCTATTTTAATGCAGCTGCTCAGAAAAATTGAGTCATCATTCCAAACCATTCATATGCCTTCTTTTTATACTTGAGATATTACTTGATGATGAAAGACCTTTGATTCCAAGAACAGCATAAGGAGTTAATGATTTCCTTGCCTTGGCCACTCATTTAGCCTCCACAAGAAAAAAAAGAAAAAAAATTAATCTGAATCAGTTTCTGGCTACAGTTACCAGCACGGGCACATGATTGTGCTGCATGCTGGAGAGAGGTGACATGCTACTAAAGAGTTCTTTAAGTTGGTACTAGTGTTCAATTTGATTATTTTTGCATCTGAGTTTAACTCCTTCACATAGAGTCAGAGCTCAGTCTTATTGGAAGAAAAACCAGGAGCAAGCAAATATCAGCTCCATTCAAATTATGATGGGGAGGCATCATAATTTAGACAATTTTGAAAGAGAACAGCGAACACTTTCTTGGAAGCATTTACTTCAGTGTTAACACAAATTGTATAAAAATTATTTTTAGTCACCAGCACAAACTTTCTAAGAGAAGCAAGAGTGTTGGAGGTAGTGGAGTTTGTGTTGAGAGGTGACATGTGAGTTTAGCTGACCTGCAACTTAGGCTCAGAAATAGATACTGAGCATGAACAGTAACTGACTCACCTGGTTCCCATTTCTGGGACAAGCCACCTTGTCCTACTCTCTGCAAACTACTGACACCAGAAGCTTGAATCTAAAAATCCATGCTTTTACTACTTCTCATCCTTCTTTGGGCTAAATAAGGTCAAACAGTGTTCTGTACACCTGTGGACTGACTCAGTGAAGGTAAGGCTTCACGCAGATGGCCCTTCAACCTTTTCTTCTACAGTGCCTGAGCTTTACTGCTCCCCTGGAAGTGAGGTGCTTTGAGATGTATTGATGGAAACATTCCACAGCATACCACAGGCAGCTTTTCCCAGGAAAGGGTGCTTTGGGATGGAAGAGCTGAGGAACCTCTTGAAAATATTCTATTCTATTCTATTCTATTCTATTCTATTCTATTCTATTCTATTCTATTCTATTCTATTCCTATTTCTATTTCTATTTCTATTTCTATTTCTATTTCTATTTCTATTTCTATTTCTATTTCTATTTCTACTTCTACTTCTACTTCTACTTCTACTTCTACTTCTACTTCTACTTCTACTTCTCTTTCTATTTCTATTCTGTTCTATTTTCCTACCCCATACCTGCAGGCCTGGGTCTCATTCCCTTCCCTCCCATCCTACAGAGAGGTTCACCTGTTCTCCTGAGGGAACCTGGCTGGATCAAGATGGCCAGAAGAGAATTCCTTCCTGCCTGCCAGGTCAGTAAAACTCTGACTTTGTCTGGTATTTTCTGACTCATGCTTACAATCACTACAAAATTGGGGCAACATGCAGGGAGGGGAGTGAGGATAATGATATCCATGGGGGGAAAGGGAGAACTATCCAGAAAGCCAAATTAAAGTGAAATCAAACTGTGGTGGTGAGGAAAGAGAGAGAAAAGCCAGGGCAGCAGAGGGTGTCATGTTCTTGTGTTTCTCTACAGTGTGTGGGAAGCCAGTCCATCCCATTATTGAAGTCCAGCGGATCTTGGGTGGCAAATCAGCGGGGAGAGGCAATTTTCCTTGGCAGGCTCTGACTGGCATCAATGGACGAGGGGGTGGTGCACTCCTGGGCGATCGCTGGATCCTGACCGCGGCCCACACCGTCTTCCCCAAAGGAGGAGTATGGAACAATGTGAGCCTGGAGCAGCTGGCAGAGGAGGCTGACATTTTCCTTGGCCACACCAATGTAGACGAGCTCCACAAGATGGGCAACCATCCCGTACGTAGGATCTTTATCCACCCAGATTTCAACCCAAAAGATGAGCACAACTTCAACGGGGACATTGCCCTGCTGGAGCTGAAGAACCCAGTAACTCTGGGCCCTACACTGCTCCCCATCTGTCTCCCAGATGCAGCCAACACCTCGTTCTACACGCACGGGCACATGGGCTACGTGAGCGGCTTTGGGGTGGATAAAAACCGCATCTCAAGCGATTTGAAGTACGTGAGCCTACCAGCAGTTGCCCAAGAGAAGTGTCAGAGCTGGCTCGACAGTAATAAGAAAGGCATCCCTATGGTTTTCTCTGAGAACATGTTCTGTGCTGGTTTCCTCGAAGGCAAGCAGGATACCTGCCAGGGGGATAGTGGGAGCGTGTTCACGGTGTTGGACAGGGAAAGCGGTCGCTGGGTGGCCACCGGCATAGTGTCTTGGGGTATCGGCTGTGCCACAGGCTACGGCTTCTACACCAAGATCCTCAACTATGTGGACTGGATCAATGGGATAATAAAGGAGGGCAGGCCCTAGGTATTGCTATCTGTTACTGAAGCACCACTAGCTTATCAATTTCCAGACACAGCAAATCGCAGCCAAAGCTTTTGATGATGTCCCAAAGGCTTTTCAAACACGCAAAGCATGTAACCTTCATCATGAGCACTTCTGAAAGCCCCCATGCTGTTTGATTGTACCAATGGCAGCTTGGGGGACGCCTTTGTGGATGTGCTGGTCCATACAAATCTTATAACCGGATGAGGCCTTAATTGTATCAGGGGATCTCATGGCAGCAAACATCTTATGGTTTGAAATGTTGATGATGCCATGAGACTGCTGCAGTCTACTTTTGTATTCTCTTTTGTGGGAAGTTTGCAGGGAAGAAGACTTCCTTGAAGGCTGGGGTGGTTTCTCCTGAGTACAGTGTTCATAAGCCCATTGGCATCAGGGAGATTCTATGAATATTAAAATACTTACTGGATAAACCAGGTGATTTGTGGGGTTTTTGTCAGTGTTTTTAACAACTGAATATTTCTCACCACCGAAAGCAACTTATGGACCTTATATAGGGATTGCTTTACCTGCCACTAAAGTCTTTCCAGTTCTGCAATGGCCACTGTGGCAGCTGCTTATCTGTCCCAAAACTATCATTAGATTACCCAGTCTGAAACCCCAGGTGGCTTCAAGGGAGGCAAAAATAACTTGACTGTAAGATGCCACATTCCAAAAACAGGGAAGGCAACAACCAATCTCATGGAGAAGGGAGCTCAGGACACTTTATTGATCAGAAGATGAGGATAGATTTTTTTTTTTTAGTCTATGAAATAAAGCTTTAACAGCAGGACAACAGCTCTAAAATGATACTGACTGAGAAAATGTGACCTCTCTTGTGTTGTGGGTATTCTCTGGAGCTGTCTTCTTGACTATTTTTTCTACTGCAAAATAACCTACCATATTCTTATGAGTCGCTTCTTATGAGAGAAACAAGAGCAAGATCCCCTCTTACTGGTCCAACAATCCAATAATATTTTGCTTGTTACACAAAATTGAAGGTGCTTGAGATGAGTGCAGGATTCCATATGAAATCTCCCAAGAGCTGTACACATCCTCCTCACCCTTTCTTAAACTCCTATTAAAAACTTAGGCTGGAAGAAGAGGTCTCTGTCTGATCCACTGCTGGGGCTAACTTCAGAGCTTCAGGAAAGTTATCAAGAGATCTAGGGACAGTCTGTTGTGTCACTTGTTCCAGTGCTGACCCACATACTAGGAAAAAGCCCAACTGGAAATTTAGGTGTCTGAATACAGCAGTTAGCTTCCTCTTCTTCAAGCTGAACAAACTCCATCTTTCAGTGTATGCCAGGTCTCCCATTTCCTGATCATCTCAGTGGAGGGATGTCTGTGAGTGAAATAGGACCTTCTGGAACAGAAAATACCTCTAACACATGTCAGGTAATATTCCTTCCCTAAATCAAGAGAAGGTAGTGATTTGGGAGAAAAATCAAGCTTTATTTCTTATCTAACCCAATAAAATTTGAAAAAAGTAAAGCCTGAGGACAGGTGAATTAAATTGTTTTGAAGATGTCTGTTCTCTTCAGCTTAATTCAGAAGCCTGAAGTCCTCATTGCTGGCAATGGTTGATCAGTGGATGGAACCGTCTCAGAAGAACTTTATAAAGACTCTGGTAGAGAGGTGAGTTACTACAAGTTCCAGCTTGATGAAAGCTGGCAGGGTCAGAATATGATTAGACACTTGATTTAGGGAGTTTCAAGGAGGACTAGGTCTGGACTGAGAAGAAGAAAGGCATTACAGACACAATAGCCCATTGCACAAAAGGCAGTTTGGACATTCTTTAATGCTGTTAGATATTCTGAACAGGTCAGGAAATACATAAATCAGAAACCAGGCTCTGAACCTTCCCTGGGAACCAACAATTATTCTCTCTTTTCTTCATGGAAACCTCCCTGTCTGGTTTCAAAGGGGTACAGCTAGGTCTCCTCCAAGTGGGAAAAAATAGGATAGGAAAAAAATGAAAAGAAGAAGGGTCTCTTTATTCAGAATAATGTCTCCCTTTTATGCTACTATGGTGGAAGAAAGGGAATTTCCCTTCCCAGACATGATGACAGTGGGAAAAACAGATCCACGCTCCTGACTCTCCACTCAGCACAGACACAATGAGTTATAATGTGTTATATATTGCCCACTATATGCACAAGGAGTGAACAAGGTCACAGCCATCCCAGTGGTGCAGCCGTCTCATTTAGACAGGGTGACGGTGCTGAAGGGAGGAACAGCTATTTCTGCCAAGCTTCCTCATCCTCGTGCTCCCTCATGGTCTCTCTGATCCAGTCCAAGTAACGCACCACCTTGGTGTAAAGACCAAAGGTGCCACATTTTGGCCCCCAGGAGATGAGCCCCGCCACGTAGTAGCGGGTGGCATTCAGAGGGTCCTGGATGGAGAAGGCTCCACCACTGTCCCCCTGGCAGCTGTCCTTGCCACCACCAGCACAGATCATGTTGTCGGTGAATATGTAAACGATGGAGTCGTCAGAGCCATCTGGTTTCACAGATCGGCACTTGTCCATGCTCACCACGGGAATCTGGGCCTTCCAAAGATCTGCAGGGAGTCTTCCTCTCTCTCTCCTGCCCCATCCAGCAATGTAGCCCAGAGTCCCTTCTTGCAGCTCATATTCAGGTGATTTACCAGGAAGACAGATGGGTGAGATGTTTGGACCCATCTTCACGGGATCCCTCAGCTTCAGTAGTGCAATATCATTATCAAAATCAATCCTGGTTTCTGTGGGCTCCTCCTTCCAATCAGGGTGGATGAATGAAGCTTCTGGGATAAGCTTTTCAGCTTCCCACTTGAGGGACTCTCTACGAACATCGATTACCCCAGCATACATGGTGGGCTTGTCATATCCCTCCAGCACGTGAGCTGCAGTCATCACCCATCTGTCAGAGATGAGCACTCCACTTGCTCTGGGGTCATTGAAATACACCTGCCAGGGAAAGTTGCCCTTTTCTGCACGAGTGCCTCCAAAAATCCTTCCTGTGTCTTGGATGGGATTGCTAGGCACCCCACAGACTAGAAAGAAAAGAAAAAAAGAAAGATGGGAGAAAGACCAGATGGGAGAATTAGCAGTTATGAACAGGGGGTTCTTTGGTATTGCTAAAAAGTCCACAGTCCTCTCCTTCCTGTGTCCTTTAAATAATTTTTGAATCTGAGTAACCATGTTTATATTTTACACCACAGAGCTTGCAATTAGTATTTACAGAGAAATCAAAGAAAATTCTAGAGAAAATACTATCAACACTCAATTTAGATTTAAAATGCTCGTTCTCCAATTCAGTTTTCTGGAAAGCAGTTGTCACCCAGACAGTGTTAGGTATGTCAAAGCTCACCATTTAATTGCCTTCTAGTTGGCATTTTTCCTTTGCTGAATTATGCTCTTTAGATGAAGGGATTGTCTTTGAAAAAATACTTGTTTGATTTCTTAGAAATATGACACCACTCTTTAATTTTTTTTTTGTAAACTCCAGATACTCTCAGGTTAAGAGTTCAGGTTTGTCACTGATGTTTTACCATTTTGCCTCTTCATTCTATAAGTATGTAAAATCTTAAGTGGCGGGAGATCTTATCTGTGGGTCTTCTGAGCAGAGATGCTCCATGCTTTTTGAGAAAAATTTTCTGTAACATTTTGCAGAATGTTAATAGTAAGAACATAAACAAGACTGGTCATTCTGACATAGCTAGGATACTGATTTCTTACCACTTTGCCTTGTTTGCATTGAATCCTTAGTCAAGAAAATCAGAGATTAAGGAACTATAGCCAGCAGATAGCTAATTTGCATGAAGCAGAATTGGTTAAAGAATTTCACATAATCATAGGAGCATTTAGGCTGGAAGGTACTTCTCAGTGTCTTTAGTTAAACCTGTTCCTCCCTAACTGCCATCCCCTCTTCCCTCCTAACTCCAAAGCCAGGTTTGACAGGAAACTTCTGCTCATTTCCCAGGGTGGTGATCAGCCAGACTCTATGGACAGCAGTTCCAGTGCTCTGGGGAGCGTTTTTCCTTAGATAGAATCAGAATTTCCTTTGTTGCAACTCAAGCCTGTCATTGCCTTCTATTTCTTTGTCCCACGGAGAAGAATTTGGCTTTATATTCTTTGTAGCCTCTTCTTGGGCAGTAAATTCCCTGAGCTTTATCTTTCAATTTGCCTTTTTCACTGTGTACTTGCATAATCCAAATCACTGTCTAAGCTGTGACTGAACTTTGGAGAGAGTTGAATCTCCTCCACCTGAATCTTGTACTTTGCCAGCGAGGATCTAGGGCTTTGAAGGAGTGAACAGGCATCATGGACAACTAGGCCAAGCCATGCTGCCTCTTCTATGAGGATAAACTGAACAGTACACAGGTTTTAAAATTCTCTCTATCAGCTGGAAGTCAAGAAAAGAAAAATACAGAGATGAAAGTAGCTGTATGCACATGGTGCATGCACATACAGTATTTGGTAGTACCTGGGACACATTTTGGTAGCTTTGTTCCCATCTCTTCATTGACCCATTCTCCACTGGCTGAGCACTGATATATCACTTGGAAAACACGAGAGGAAAAAGAGCTCCATAAGGACACAATCAAGACAAACACAGGGTAATTAACCCTACTGTACATGATATAGCAACCTTCTTATTTCCAGAGCAAGCACAACTTGGTAAACATTGCTGTTATCTCCCTGCCAGCATGCTTCTATCCCTTTTTGGGAGAAACCTCGTCTAACAGATTTCTTGAGTCCTCTACTTTTCCGCCAGAACTCTGTGCTACGTGTGACAAAAACCTGCATGGTTCATTCACAAGGCAAATGGAGAGAGGACTTGCTAATGCATTTAAGGTCAACAGCCCAGGCATTGTTAGAGTGTGTTAATCACAGAGGCAACAAAAGACAGCTGCCTGCAACCCCACACCAGTCTTGACCTGACGGCATAAAATCCCAGCCCCATGATGGTGCCAGAGCCATTTCTTAGGCCTTTGAGCAAAGGAATATGACTGTGTAGCAGAGGCAATGCTCACCATGCTCTTTGTTTTCTAGGGTGTAGTAGGGTGCCTCACACTGATAGCGGACAGCAGCTGTGTACAGAGGCTCGTGGAGTTCAGAGATGTATGAGGCTTGGGCATTGTCAACAGGAGGGGGATCACCACAGTTCACAGCTGTAGAGAAGAAAAAAAAAGGATAAAATACAATCAAAGGGACGCCCTCACCCAACTATACGGTTATTTTGTATGACAGGGAACCACTCAGCTTGTCTAATCCCTGTACAGTTATGAGGGCTCACTTTCTCACGCTCACATCCCAATACTTCAGCACCCTCCTAATCTGGAGATACAGTAGATCTAGAGCCTAAACATTCCATTCCAATTCCCTTCCCACAATACAGGCACAGGTCACTTACGAACACAGCTCAAATGGGAGTTGCTCCATTCACCATTTTCCTGACAACTGGAGAGAAAACTTGTGATGCTATCTCGTTGCTAGGAAGAAAAACATGTGATCCATGTAAGTCTCTGGACATGATATATATCTGATACAGGTGCTCCAGTGGAGGGGCCTAAAAATGCTGGAAGACTGCTGGAAGAGGTTTCGTCTTACTACTGTTTTGTTGAAAATTTGGGTTCCCAAAGTTACTCAGGGCCCCTGATGGGAATGGCCTCAAGATGTTGCTGAGTGGGCCAGAGGGGACATATGCATTTTTATTTCACTTACCCTCACAATTTCGTAGCCTTCCACACAGGTCACCTTCACAATGTCCTTTAAGACATACCTGTCCTTCTTTGGGTCAAGAACAGAGTTGGAGATGACACTCATGGGACAGGTTACAGCTTTGAAAAATAGGTGGAAATGAGTGATGAACTGGTTCAAGATTTACTCTCCTCCCAGCTCCCCACTTCTTTCTCCCCAGTGATATTTTTCCCCTAGTAAGCAGACATACTCTTACTCAGTACCAGCAGCTGTGAACATGTTAACATGCTGCTGTGCCGTGAATGTGACCCGGGACAAACCCTGTCCCTAACTCAGCAGCAGAGTGAACACATTCCCAAGCGTTTACTCACGGTCCCCATAGTAGCGTATTTTCCAGCCTTTGTGTTGTGTGCCCTGGTCTGTCTGGAAGATTATGTCAAGAATGTTGCTCCTGGTCTTGATTTCAGGAGGACCTGGGAATTTGCTGCCGCAATAGGGACCGAAACGCTGTTTTCCAGAGACAATCTGGGAAAACACCAAACAAGAATAAATGAGAAACACCAAATGCATTGAGAGAGCAATTAAAACACACACTCAATGCATACATATTCTAATGCATTCCCACAAGCTCCAAAAGACAACATAATTGAAAATAGAGCTAAGCAGTCCCAAAGTCTTCTAAATATGAGGAGACTGATGGGAGATTCAGGGCACCCTGACTCCTAAGCTCCCTAAAATGCACACCTACTGTTAAGCTGTCGTGGCAGGTCCCATCGGAGCCAGCTGGTTCCACATCAAAGTCCCCACTGCCAATGGTCAGCACCACGGAGTAGCCCGGGCTCAGAGCCACTCGGTAGTCACACCGAGAGTTCTCCGGGTACTGGCTGGGGTAGTTGGGGCTGGCAATCTCCCCTGTTGGCTCAGTGAAGACATTTCCACTGCAGTTCACTGGGATTAAGGAAGGAACACGAGCAGGATTCAGAAAGGAAACGGCCCATGTGTGCGCCTGACAAGCTCTCCCTCTTCCACCACAATCCCAGCCTGCCCAGATACCTGCAATAACCCTGTCACAACGTTGTATCTTCCCAAGAAACTGAAACCAGAGCCACTCTCTATCCAATTAGCCTGGGACTTTAACTCCTTTTTACCCTCCACCTGAGATTCAGGCTTCCTTTCCTCATATTATACTCCTTTCAACATGCACCATTTGTGATCTTGCAACTTTTTGGTTCAAGCCAAGCAAGCCCTTGGCGATTTTTGTGTCCTTATGGAACTTCCCTGTTTTGTCACAAATTTAAAGATTCACAGATAGCAGTATGCTAAGAAGGGTTTCCGTCATAGTCTTTAAAGAATGTCGTTCAGTAGGTTCTTAATTCTCTTGACACAGAAATAAAAATGAAATTGTTAAGAATTTGCTAATAGAAGTTCCCCAAAACTCTGTCTACTGCAGTTCAGATTTGCATTGGGATTTTTTTTCCTCAAAATATACCTGTCACAAATGGCTGAGAAGATTGATAAAGTCTTCCAAGTGCAATATCTCACTTGGACTAAATTAAGTCTTGCTGTTGATCAGAGTTCATGCAATCTCTTACCTCCACAAGTTTTGTTATCTTCATAGAGGAAATAATCTGGTGGACAGCTGCAGAAGTAACCTCCAATATAATTATTACAGTAATGACTGCAAGGTACATCCACAAAATCCATGCACTCATCCAAGTCTGCAAGTGTGAAAAGATGAACCAGCCAAATTAGGAGAGGGCCCTGAGGGCAGGAGAAATTGAAGCAAACACTAGCGGACAAACAGGAAAAGGCATCTCTAAGACGGTGTTTGTACTGGCCACACTGGAATGCAGCTCTGTCTGCTGGGATCTCTTTAAATAAGGCATTTCTGACAGAAAAACCCTTCTTGTCATCTTTCCTCCCAGCCTGGACATTACAGAGATTCAGATGAGGCTGTTTTAACCTTACCCACAGCAATGTAGTAGGCAGCAAAACCAGTGAAACGCTCCTCATTGGAAAAGTCTGATTGGAATGTCATAGTGAGGGTGTTGTAAGGGACATGAAACTCCTCCACAATCCAGGAGCCAGGGGCATGAGGTTTCTTCTGCCCACAAAGCACCCCTTCAACATAGCCACCAGACATGATCTGCAGAAGAATTCAGAGACAGCTCACCTCGCTGCTGCAACATGTGGAGTTACCAACGCTTGAGTCTTTCAGCTTTCAGGTGTTCAGGTGCAGCTGAATGGAGCCCCTGAACAGCCAGTTTCACGATATTCCTGAGACAATTGAAGAGTGCTCCCTCCTACTGTCTTCCCAGTAAAACACTTCCCTTAATTTCTCAGATACAAATTAATCCACACTGTTTGCTGTTAACATCCTTTCTTCAGGCCCACTTGTAAAAAAAACCCACCAAAACACTGTATTTCAAAGCAGCAAAACCAACCATGACAGTCCACAGAGCAGCCTAACAGGCTCATTGGTTTGTTGCAAAAAGATACAAGTTATTACAGAGCACACTCATCCTTCTGTCCCATCCTTCAGGTCCACCTGAAAGGTGTCCTAGTGCTGCACTTGACCTTACTGCCTCTTTTCACACAGAGCTATGGCAGAATAGGATGGCATCGTTTCTGTCTGTTTGTGTGGAAGTGCTTGATCTTTTGTGCCTTGTGGGACAACATAGAGCAGATCTGGTTTTAAGAAATCTGTAGTGCATAGATCATAAAAAAACTGTGGTGCAAGAGACCACAAGACTTTATCTGAGTGGTCACTATCCCTACAGAGACGGATTGTTTTTAACCTCCGTCCTTTCCAATAAATTTCTCTTTGCAATAAATTATCTATGGTCACTGATTGATTAATTCCAAATAATTTTAGGCACAGGCAACTATTGCCCTAAGAAAATGGTCCTTTTACACCTACACTTCAATGGCTAGGAATATGCCTTGCAATAGAGACGGGTCAGTGATGGCTGAGAAGACTTTTCCTAAGAATATGGAGAAGCATGGGATGGGGGCATAAATGGGACACTCAGTCGGCAGACAACACTCATGTGGTTATAAAGCAAACTTGAACTGATTTCATGACTGCTAGGGGAGATACCCCCAGTCATTTGGACTTCTTGGAGCTCAGAACAGGAAGGCTGTGAGTAACTCCCAGCTCTGAGCTTTGTGCACAGCTTTGCTGTTCTGTGCTCTAACCTGCCTTCTTGCCTTATTCTCACTCGAGGACACGGACAGTACCTTCACAAAGTCATATTCGCAGTCCTGTGATGCCTCAAGATCCAGATGTGTGAAATAAAGGTGAATGCCATATCCCAAAGGGACCTGGATTTGCCAAGTTTTGTTCACATCATTGGGATACCCCTGGGGATAATTGGGTGACAAGATCTCTCCATACATAGAGGCCGCATCAGCCCAGACAGGGAGACAGAAGAAGATCAGGGACCTGAGGGAAGAGAAGGGAAGGTGGCATTGCAGTAGTGTTCTCCATTTTCATATGAGCACAGCCCTGGTGAACGATCTGGGTGCTTTGGCTGCACACAGCATGCAGCAGAGCTCCTGGCTCCGGCCTTTCAAAGGGCAGTGCTGTGGCTGTGTGGGGTTTGTCTTTCTCCTGTAACTTTTCACACAGGAGTACAACCTCAGTCGTGCTCTCTGCTTGTCTCAGTCTCTGTAAGAGCTGCTAAAGCTGCAGGAGATGAACACAGAGATCATAAGGGCTCTTCCTTACTCATTGCCCTGTTCTGGAGGCTATTTGGGTTATAGATACATTCAGATTTGAAAATCAGTACAGCTTTACAGGGAAAACTCATGATTTATAGAATGCAATTACTAATGAACCTTGGAATTTAATAACTCACCACATCTGGACAAAGCAGTTCTTCTTTTCTGAAAACCTTCAGGAACTGGACTTTGGAGTTACGCTCTGGAATAAAAAACTGTGGTTGGTTAACGTTGCCTGTTGCGTCTGCACATCTAAGCAAGTTGAAGACCCTAAAACCCCACCTTGGGGAGACTAGCTCAATGTTTTGCCTGAAAAGCAAGTTTATATCTCTGTCCCTTCCTGCACAGAGCAAACCCAAGCATCAAGAAGGGAAGCTAAGATCCATAAGAATAAAATCTCTGTCTTGGTACTCACCAGTGCTCACACTCTCCCCTTATGACCATCAGTGAATGCAGACATCATGCTGGTGAACAGGAAACTAAGACAGAGAACACATCCCCCAGAAGTACCCAATCCATTCTTCCCAGCACATCAAAAATCATGCTAAGACCCTGGGGCTGGGAAGCACCTTGTCCTGACTCTTCTAGCTGCCAGACAACGACACTGGGGAATATCCTCCTTTCTCATTTCTAATGCCTGCAATATTTACCTTCTCTCCACAGTTGACGTCTGGTTTTCTTGTCTCTTCCCTTCTTTCTTTCTTTCTCTCTTTTTTCTTCCTGTGCACACCCTCCTCCAAACGCACCCAAGGCTGAGTCCAGGGTAAGGGAGTTTTAATTCGCAATTTCGCAGCACCCTCTATCTGTGGGATGCGGCTTCCCAGCCTTCCCTCTAGCGTGAGATGCTGGCTCTGAAAGCTCTC
>VZUA01004198.1:28690-56221 GCA_013401035.1 Horornis vulcanius
CTGCGCGGGGGCCCGGGCATCGCCTCTCCCGCGCGGAGCCGCACCTGTGCCAGCGCCGCCGCGCCAGGCCACGTGTGCGCGCCGAGCCGGCGGGAGAGATCCCGCCGTCACCGGCACCGCCCGTCCCGCCCGGGCGGCTCGCGAAGTGCTCCGCTGCAGCTGCTCGGGGCGAGCCCCCGGCCCGCCCGGTGCAGAGGGGGAGGACGGTCCGTTTCCCCGCGGGAGGTCGGGGTGCGGTTCTGGCAGGCCGCCTGTGGAAGCGGGGCAAGGAGGAGCCAGGAGTGCCTGGGAGGGACCCCGATTTGGGTCCGTGTCCCGGGCACAGGAACTTTGCGATTGTCCCGTGAGTGCCCGGTGGTGCGTGTGCATCCAGTGCCCCGCGAGCGTGTGACCGGAGGGGTGTCGGCTCGGGAACTCCCTCAGCCCCTCAGGTGTTGCTCCATCCGAGTGCTCCATCACTGCTCGGGGACATCACCGGTGTCTGCGGCAGTGGTGGCACTGTGAAGGAGTGGCGTGTCATCAGGGGCACTACCAGGTAGGGTGAGCAAAACCCCCAGCTCAGTGCCGGGAGAACTGGGGTGATGTCCTGCGCTCCACCTGCAGCGCGAAGTGTGTTGCAAAACACACTGTGCCTGCGCTTATGTAAACATGAGATGCTTGAGTTCCATGCGAAATGGTTAAGGCAGGGCTGGAGTTGTGATGTGGGCTGGTGATTGAGGGGGAGGTTGTAGCTCCCAAAACATTAATTCAAGTGTATGTGTACATGCTATCTGTGTAAATCTCTGCAGATGCTCAGGGAAACTTTGGGTTGTGAAAGCATTTGGTGGTGTAGTCACCTAGCAGAAAGGAAATACAAGCTTTCCTCTGAACCTGAAAGTATATTTGAAGTGATACAGCCACTACTGTGTCATCTGTCAAAATAAAGTTGCTTTGGCTAATTAGAAGTATAATATTTTTAAAGGAAATGCAAGGCAAGAAAAACTGTGTCCCTTCATAAACGTAGTCCGCACCAGACTTAATTCTGCCTGATTTAGTTTATGATGTGTGAGATCAAACTGAGCAAAACATTCTTCCTGCGAAGGGTATATACAGGAGACTGAACCGACTATTGTTTTGAACTCAGTGTAGATGTTTGTTAAACCAAACTGCTATAAAGAAAAAAATGAAGTAATGGGAAACACACAGGACATTCACACAAGCCAGCATTAATTAGTCTAGCAGCTCCCCATTGCTGAACAGGAAAAGTCCTGCTTGCCTTTCTCCCATGTCTCCCTCTGGTCCTTTAATTGTGATCTGATTGAATTTACTTGCTTGGCAGAAACCTAAACCAGAAAAAGCAGATAGTTCACTACGACATTAGTCACCCGGATCAACCAAGGGACCAGTCTAACAAGTGCTGATGCAGAAAAGGTCCTAGAAAGCATGTGTGGAGGCCGACAGAGCAGAGAGATGGTTCTGCAGAGTGCACCTTGATCATTCTCTCCAAGTTGCTTCTTGCTAGCAGTAAGTTGGGACACGACATTGGGAGGGTGTTTCCTGCTCAGCGCCTTGTGGGTGAGCAGCACCACTTCTTAGAAATGAACAGCAGATAATTGTTGTCCTAATGATGATAAGAGCTGCATGCTGCAGTCAGTAGATTAAGGAAGCGTGAGACCTCCTGTGTGCTGTTGCAAATGTTCCATGTGTAGTGTTGACAATAGGCCACTGAGATGCCACAGTGTCCCTTCCCAAGGTAGGCCACTGTCTGTTTTGCATAGTCTCGATGGATCTTTAGAATGTATATTAAAATTCTGGGGATCAGGGTCCAGAAAGCCGCTCACATCTCTCCCCTGCATCCCTCAAATGGATAAACCAAACCAGGAGGCTGGAACTGCACTTTTCCCTGTCCTTTCTGCCTAGCTAGGTATCTTTTAATTAGATGCAGTGGAAGGCATAACTTCAGACAGAAGGCTTCAGGGCATGCAAAGCAGCCTTGCCTGCAGTCTGGCACTCTTGCAGGTCATGTAGGTTGAGCCACTCAGGCAGGGGGGACTGACTCCGCCTCTGCTGCTTAATGGATGGGCGAGCACTGGGTGGTAAAGCATTATGGCTATACCATTACTTCAAAAGGAAGGGCCAAACACTACTCCAGAGTAAAATGAGAGGAGAGTGAGGAGTTCCTTAGCCCAGCACAAAGAAATGTTCATTTAATTGCAGCTTAGTTTACAATCCTTTTAATCTCATTGGTAATGCAACTAGTGCTGATGACCACTTCATAGGATGGCATGGGGTATAAATGAAAGGCATTTCTAAAAGCTGGAAGTGGCATTAGGACATTAAGTATGGCTTTTCCTTCACTTCCTCCATTTCAGGTGTTTACATAGATTCAGGAAGAAAACTATTTTTGTTGGCTGCAGCTAATAGTGCTGAATTATTTCAGCACAAGGCCATGAGGGTGAAGCCTGGTTCTAAAGATGGACTAAAAAGTTGTTGCTTATTTCTTCCTCTGTGATGCAGTTTCCCATCTACACTGTGCAGTTTTACTGTGACAACAGTTTCTAGGGTTTCACTTTCAGAAGATCACCACAAACCGGTAAAAACAGTGTTCTGAAAAAGAGGAAGAATCACAAAGGACTTTTTGACTTCTTGCATTAATTTCTGAAGAGAGCTGAATTATTTTGAAGAAAGCTGAAAAAATAGTCTGAATTTACTCTCTTGATTCAGTATAAGTGTTTGCTTTGTAATGAACTGAAATAACCGAAAGAGGTAATTTAAAACTTTGGCATTCTGACATGACTGAAAAAAAATTAAATACAGAAGAGAACAAGAGAAGGAGAAAGGAGGAGGGAAGAACATTCAAGAACTAAAACTAGAGTAGTCCTAAAGAGCTCCACATCGTTTCAGTGAACAAGTAATGGCACATTGCTGTGCAAATCGTGGGGATTTTAGTCACAGCTTTGTATTTAAATCGGAGACAGGTTTATACACGCTGCAATTTTGAAGCAGAGAATACAACTAGAATAGAGTCCCTTACGTGGATTGTACAAGATGAAAATCTTACTGCAGACTTCCCCCACGTAAAAATTTGCATAGACAACCTTTGAAGAAATCAATCTGCAACTTGGCTGCAGTACCAACAGCAGGAATACCTGAAGCACAGTTCTGGACCCTGCCACAATAAAAATTGTGACATGTCAGTACACTGATGTCTGTCAGTCATATGAGAATGTCTTTGAGAGATGAACTCTAGCTTGCACTCTTCAGTAGGTCCAGGGCCCAGTGTTCCCACTGGAGCTGCTCCAGTGGTGAAGGAGATAACAGGGTTTCTGTGCTGCTACTCCTGTCCTCACATGAGAAGGGACAGATTTCTTTCCTGCTGTCACTGCTCAAAGCATAAGCCAGGATACAGGAGGCCTTATGGCACTGTGTATTTAATACTTTCTGTTGCTCGTGTTTCTTGCATGGCTGTACAATCCCAAAGAATTAAAGCTATTTATCTGACTGTAATATTTCGCAGTGCCTTGCGAGCTACCTGCATAATATGGAGAGGGGCCAACGTGCTGTTTACAGCCCAGAGCCAGAAATGACCCTGCTGGTTTGCCCAGACCTGCCAGGAAAAGCATTGGGAAAGTGTTCCTTCATCCATAGACATAGCAGGGACCTGCAGAAAGTAACACTTAGTAATTCTTAATCAATGGGTGCCAGAAACCTACTGTTTCACTTGCAAGTTGGCTTACCTCCTCCTCTTCTACTTCTCATCAATTTTTTTTACATGCTCTGCTTCACACTCTGTGCATCCTCAAGACCTTTAGGCTCAGTGAAATTCTTCTTGTGGTCACCCAAAGCTGCTGGCTTAGCCCAAATCTAGTTCCCAGCTGGTCAGCCAAGCAGGAGCCTTACTGCAGGGCCCACGAACAACTGATTCTGATGGGTAAGAGATGGGAAAATTCTAAGAGGCAGCACTGTCACAGAACACTCATGTGCTTCCTTGTTTAAACTCCTACTTCAAATCCATCTTATTCCTTAAATAATAAAAAAAATGGAGAGAGTTGAGTTATGCTACACACTGCCTGTGTTTACATTAGCAAGAAAAATGGTGCAGTAGGAGCAGACCTGTAGAGCAGACTTGTCTGTGGGTTTTGAGCATTTGCTTTGGATTTGCCTCTGTCAGGTCATACACACTGATCACTCATTGATTGGAATGTGTTTTCAGTTCAGTTTGGTGGGAAGAGAGCCCTGTTCACATGCTTTGAGTCTGTCCTGTTATGCAAACTAAGGCACAGTGAGTGGACTTTCAAGGTAAACTCCTGAGCTGAATTAAAATACTCATGTTTATGCACCCAGTGTTAAACAAGGTGTGGCACTTTTGCAGTGATAACTTTGAAATCAAAATATTAGATAAGGCTGGTACTTGAACACATTTTTTTCCTGTTGTCCCATTCCTTTTAGTTTTATCATTCTTATTAAAAAATGGAGACCGTTGTCCTGCTGGATGCTAACAAAGGAGGAGTTAAATGTTTAGCAAAAGGGAGAAGAGGAAAAATAGAGGTACTGGCTTGAGGATGAGATAGAGCTACTGCATACAAAAGGGGAAATAAAGGGAGCAGAGATGAAAAGAATGTTTATGCTGTTCTTATTTGCAGCTTTATCTCTGGAAAAAAGAGAGGCATCTTAATTACCCAGTCCAGAAGATGGCAAACTTGACAGCATTTATTTTTGCTTGGGATTAGGTGACTTTTCTCCTGCCTAATCCACCTTGATGATTTAACTTATTTTGCTCAATGAGATTCTTGTATCTGTGGACAGCCTGGGCTTTGTGCAGTGGCCCATTACTCTCCCAAATGGCTGTGGCCAAGAGGCTGAGCTTGACCTTTCCTTCCCTCTATATGGTTCTTCTAACCAGAGAACCTCTTTTTCCTGTGAAGTAAAAAAATAAAAATACTCTTAATTGCTAATTCCATTCTATAAAAAGTGTGTCTAGAGGCAAAACCCAACCCTGTGTGCAGGCTGCTTTGCAGCTGCCTGGTGCATAGGAAAGAATGAGTTTGGATCAGAAGTTCCCTGCTGTTTTCTGCAGGAGTCCTACAGCTGCTTTCCTGCTCGGTCCACTCTGCTTTGGGAGCTGTGAAAGAGGAGTTTGGCAGAGTGGGAGCTGCTGGGCAGAGCCTCTTGGGAGCAAGGAGCAGGGACTCTTGTCCTGGTGCTCTGAATGGCAGAAGCAAAGCAGCACAGCATCCTGCTGCTGGCATATCCAAAGGTGACATCCAGCTTGCCAGAAGGCAACCATAACTCCAAAAGCTGCTCTGCTAATTCAGGCTGCTTCAGGGACATGGTAGAGTGGGGCAGGAGTACTGATGTTGTTATCAGCAGAAATTGTTTGTTCCTTAATAGATAATTTATGAATGTTCCAAAGGGCACAGGCCACATCAGAATGACCATTGCTACCCCACTGCTGTTTAGGGGTTAAGGTTTGTATCTGCAACATACAACTGGCCCAGTTGTAAAACTGAGAAAATTATCTCATGCAGCAAAACTGTAGATAAACTGCAGTCCGGAGTACTCACAAGTTACTCTGGATATCAGAAGAATTTAGGCTGATGTTGTGACTTTTGAACTGGAACAGCAGCCACGTAGTGCAAGATCAGGCTTTAAGTTTGTAGTTTCTAAAAACATAGATGAAGTGTGTATTATTAGTAACTCTCTATTCGCAGGGGTTCATAATTCTTCTTCCTTCAGAGCAGCATTACCCAAAGCATGACATGATCTCCTGTGTAGAGCTAAAAAGGTGCACAGCTGACAAGTGAGACAGGTCTCTGAAAGAGCAGGAGCACCAATTACATTATAGTATTCAGTCATACTTTAATTATGTCTATAGAAATGGCTAGAGGGGAAAAAAACCGGTAGGAATTGACTCTCTTGCAAAATATTAGTGATTTTTAAGAGAGTGGGAGACCCTTTAAAACGAAGGTTTAAAACCATGCATATTGATGATCAGCAATAAATTGTGCTTTGCCTGTTTCTGATCTGATTTTTCTACCCTTTGCTCAGAAAGGGGAAACATTTTTCCATAGTAAACCTCAGCTTTTTAACTTTTGATCTAATCTGATAGTAAAACTTCATATTTTGTACCACTTTCCATTTCTCAGAGCCAGTTCTTCCTATGTTTATTAAACTTCACCAGGAAGATTGGCCCGTGAACAAACAATCCCCATTTGTGTATTTCTGAGTAAAAGGCCAGTAGAAAATACTACCTTTTTTTTTTTTTTTTTTTTAATCATGTGAATTGCTCTAACTCTTTGAGTTACTCCTGTATCCCCAGAGAGCCCATGTGATGCACTCCCTTTGCCAATTCCCTCTTTCCCCCTCTGCTGATGTTCAGGGCAGCAATGGGGGGAATGGGACAGCAGTGGGCTGTGTCAAAAGCCTGGAAGAGCGGGAAGGGAGAGGCACGACATTTTGTAGGGGAGTTTGGAGCTGCTGTTTTGGAAGGGAGAGCAGGCTGGATGTGCAGGAGGGAGGTTGCCAGGCTCTGGGAGTGGAGAGCCGTGGTATGTGGGGCTGGCCAGAAAGCAGCCTGTGGCGTGGGACACAAAAGGAGGAAGGAACAGCAAGGAGGCAGGGAAAACCAAAGAGGGGTGGCAGGAGGCTGAGGAAATGGGGAGCAGCAGCTGGGTTTCAGGAGGCAGCAGGTACACATCTGGATGCAGTAGAACATGAGCCCAAAAGGATCTAGAAATGAGCCCAAAAGTCCCCAACTCCAGGGCTCCCTCCCAAGGGATTTGTGGGGACAGAGAGGGCCTTAAAATGGCTCCAGCCTGTTAGCACTGCCAGACTGCCAGACATGTATTTAAATAACATGACAGAGTTTCTCATTTCCTCTCACAGTAGTGACTAGACTTGGCCTTGCTTATTGGAAGCCTTCCATCCATCATACACTTCTCGGCAGAATGTGCATTTCATCACCTTTTATTACTGCTCCATATAAAACATGACCACCTCCTGCTATTACTACTCCATTAGTGCAGGTAGCAGAGCTCCATCCACTGCTCCTGATTCCAGCTAGGATGATAAGTAGTGTGAATGCCAGTATTGTGGTATGTGATGAATTTCCCTTTTTTGAGCAGGGTAAAAGAACACACAGGCTTGCAAAGTAGAGCAATAAAGTTACAAAATGTCAGAATTAAAGTGGCTTCTGGTATCCCAGTTCAGCACCTTGTGCACATGCCTTTAGAAACACTAATTGCAACTCTTTCCTCTGCCACTGTGTATTAAGACATACTGTATTTACTGTCTGCTATGTGGCAATGTTTATTGCACGCTTTGTGAAACTCACCTAGACAACAGAATTTAATTGAATTGTGTGTGTTCTGTGTGACGCTTCTCACTGTACTTCCAGAGTGCTTTACAAATGTTTGCTTCTCACTTGAGCCACAGATGAATAATCTGGAGGCATTCCTAATGTAGACTAGGAGTTACCTCGCAGAAAATGCAAGGAAAAACTCCTTCTACTTTTCTTAGCTGTTCCATATGAAATGATGCTGATTTTTTTTTTCCAAAAATACCACATGCGTAGTACCAGTGGATTTGAGTTACAGCTTTGTGTACCCAGTAGTTCACAAATCAGATGCAAATCCAAAGTTGCAGAGTTAGAAAAGCAAGAGTATCTTACTGGAGGGCACCTGAGGAGCTCTGAAATTAAAGCTGAAACAACTCATTGAGGTGGGAGTGGGACTGAGGTTTTTTGGACATTGTAATGATATTAACCATAAAGCTTTTCCCCTCCCCCACCCCTTTTCTTTTTAATCTAGCTTCTTGCCATGTTCATTGTATTTGTCACAGAATTTGGAAATGAATCAGAGGCTAAAGTGTGATTCACGTATTTCAGCATTATCCATCTCATATATTGAATGAGGCCAGAAGCTGTAATCCTGTAATTTTTTGCACTTCAATGTCAGTTTTGCTATAAATATGTTCCTATTAAAGTGTTTTCTTCTGTACAGAGTAATTCATCTGGATCTGTCTCCAAAGATGCAAATGCAGTATCAGGAATTAACACCATGCCCTGTGTTGATGATGTATCATGTAAAGTACATGTTCCCAATGACATGTTTGAAAAGGCTACAGTTTGGTTCATGACAAATACTTGTCTAAACCTATTTACAACTCTTCCGTTTTTTGGGTTTGTTTTTTTTCTCTCTCTCTACTCAGGATATCCTTTTGCCTTGTTCCAGCACTATTTCCTCTTCCAGAAGGAGGCCTACCTCATTCATCTCTACAATGTGTTCACGGGACTCTCCATTGCTTACTTCAATTTTGGTAAGATGAGTTTGGGAAGAGAAAGCTGCCCAGTCCAAGGCACGCTGCAATTTGGGAGGACCTCTAAATGTAATTTCTATTTCTTATCTCTTTCTTTTTCCTGCCCGCAGGGACGCAGTTTCTTCATTCCCTGATATGTGTCCTAATCCAGTTCCTCATACTGAGACTAATGGGTCGCACAATCACTGCCATCATCACCACATTCCTCTTTCAGATGGTAAACCCTCTTTCTTATTCCTTGGGTTTGTAGAAGGGAGGCCTCTGTTCCGTTTTGCACTTCAGTTTGCACGGTGGGTGGAAAAGTGGAGGCAGATCAAAACCAGCTGGAGGAATTAGTTTGAATAACCCAAACAATGGTTTCTTTCAGACATACCTTATGGCTGGATATTACTTCACAGCCACAGAGCATTATGACATCAAGTGGACAATGCCACATTGTGTCTTGACACTTAAGTTGATTGGTGAGTGACACCTCTCTTCTCTCTCTTGCACTCTGCAAGCTGTGCCCATCCCAGGGCTTCAAGTCACTGTTTCTCAACTTTAGGTCTGGCCATCGATTACTATGATGGAGGAAAAGATCCGGTGAGTCAGAAACCATTTCTCCATCATTCCATGCTGCCCCAGTGAGCTAGAGATCAGAAAATCAAGTTCAAAGGATGTGAGTTAGCAAGCTGCATTGTTAGGTAAAAGCCACAGCTGAGAGGGGAGCCTCTGTGAATGTTTGAGGGCACTGAATTCTAGAGTGGAACAAAGTAGTTTGGAACAGAGACAGTAGTGATTAGAGATGGACAGAAGTTGTTTCAGTTATATCAGAATATTACTCTGACCCTTCCAAATTCCCCACCATCTCCTTCCCCCAAATCTATTGCTTTAGATTCCCAATCCCTGATGCTCTGTGTCTTGTGGGTAGTGTACCTTTAACTTGCTGACAGTCAGTACTGTATGTCAGTTCCCATCTTCCTTTCCTTTGATTAGTCTTACCATGTCCTTGTCAATGGTTGCCCTTCACCATTTGTTAGGGCCCTGTTTTTAGCTCAGATGAAACAGAGAAGTTGCACAGCACAGTGAATGGGAGAGGGCACTACACATGCTACAGTCCCTCAATCCTGCTTCCAGTACCTGCATTCCCCATCTCCTGTTTGGGGCCTGACCAAGTCAGTAGCATCCATGGAATCACTGCTGACTGCAGGAAAATGAGGTCAAGCTGAAACTTCCTGAGCTGAAGCTTCAAGTATTTAATGACAATTTTTGCATCAAGAAGTAGGAACTGTAGCACAATAAGGTCTTGGAAGAGTACGTGAAATTGCAGTCAGGGACTGGAACAGGTCAGATACAGTGCTCCTGCTATATCTACTCTGCTGCCAGGGATGCATGTCAGTAGTTCCCTTCCATGTTTGGAGCTTATTTGGGGACAGAGACATGTGCAACTGGTCTTAACCATTGGATCTTGTTGCTGTTTGGAGGTGGTGGGGTTAGAGAGAGCTGGGGAGAGGAATGGACGTGAAGTACAAAGTGTAAAAGTTCCATGTCCATGGGGAGCAAGAACTGAAACCAGTAAGGAGGCAGGGTGAGGAGATAACATCCAGAGCTAGTATGAAAGCCCTGGGATGATGTTAATGCCACTCCCTTTGGTGCAGGAGTTCCTGAGTCCTGAGCAGCGGCGATTTGCTGTTCGGGGGGTTCCTACCTTGCTGGAGGTCTCAGGATTCTCCTATTTCTATGGTGCCTTCATGGTTGGGCCTCAGTTCTCCATGACAGACTATCAGAAACTGGCAAGGGGTGAGATGACTGACGTTCCAGGCCAGAGACCCAATAGGTAATGCAAAGCTGCTTGGCTTCTCCCCTTCCTACGATCCTAGAATGCAGAATTCTCCACGTTCCCTGCAGCAGACTGCCTTCTTAGCTGGGCACAGAAGTACTGTGACCAGAAGTGATTTATGAGACAAGGCAGCCTTTCAAAAGTTGCTCGTAACTCTGCTTAATGTCCCAGCGTTGTTCCAGGGCATGAACATCAACAACCATTTGACATCCCTAGTACAGACTCAGTTCCAACCTGGTGATGCTTGCATCCCATCCTCCCAAATGGAGGCAGCTGCTGCAGTGGAATGTGGTGACTCCCTATTGCTGTCTCCGCTACCTCCTCCTCTCCACCTCTGCTTTTAAAACTATAAACCTGATGGTCTCTTTCCAAGGCATTTATTTGACCTTCATATTTTTCTCAGTTTTGTGCCTGCTCTCAAGCGCCTGAGCCTGGGTCTCTTGTTTCTAGTAACCTACACCTTGTCAAGCCTGTACATCTCTGATGAATACCTCACCTCAGATGAGTATATGGTATGTATTCACTTGGCCTTGTGGGGTGTGGAAGAATTCCACTTCTCTGGTGGGCACTGGATCTACAAGAGTGGAATTATTTTTTTATTTCCTTTTTAATTTTTGCCTCAACTTAAGAATAAATCGGCAGCTAGTGATAAGCTTTTCCACAGCTGATTTGGCTTTACCACCTGTCCTGTGGATTCCATCTGATGCAGAACAAGAATGTGTTAAGCAGAACTGGAACAAATGAAAGCTTTTACAAATAGATAATCTTAAACACCACTGTTGGTTTTGGAAATCTAATATACATATCTTATGACCTCTTTCCACTGAACCATTATGTGCAAAGAATTTCTCTACGGTAACTTGTAAGGCTTACCATAATCTTTGAGGTTCTTGGAAAACTCCTAACAAATAATTCCTACTGCCAGATTATCAGCAAGCATTTTGATTATGCTAATTCCAGAGTCTTCCCAAACTCTACCTATTTCAGTACAGCCAAATATTACCAAAGGAAGGAGAACGATGTGCAAGTCTGCATATGCCTGGCAGCCCAGTCCATATGTCTTAACACATACATCAAATTAAAACAAAAGATGATGATGAGATCCCATTTACCTTGTGTCATTATGGCCACTCAGCTCCAGGTTTTATTTTTACTCTGTTCCACTCTTATCTTTGCAGGAGAAGCCTTTCTGGTTCCGTTGTGGTTACATATTGATCTGGGGCAAGATTATACTCTACAAATACGTAACTTGCTGGCTTGTTACGGTGAGTCTAGATGTCATTCCAGAAGCAAAAGACAAATGAATAAAGGTCCAAGCCTCTTGGACTTAGCACTAAATGGAAGAAATCCAAATATCTGGAGATCAGTGCAGGTCAGTTCAGCTTGCTTTAAGTTAGCAAAGGCTAGCTAACTAAAGGCAGTTTTTAATCTGTTTGTTTTCCATCTGTAGTGATGCTCTCAACACACTGGGAGTCAGCACTTCCTCAGCTCTGCTTCTCCAGCAAAAGAAGAGCAGTATCTTCATCTTTCTTGTGCATTTTTTGGTAGGAAGGTGTCTGCATCCTTGTTGGTCTGGGGTACAATGGGAAAGACCAGAATGGAAAGCCTTTGTGGAATGCCTGTGCCAACATGAAGGTCTGGCTGTATGAGACAACACCTTTGTTCACAGGGACCATTGCTTCCTTCAACATCAACACCAATGCTTGGGTGGCCCGGTGAGCAGGACAAAATTTTCCTTCTATGATGTGTCAGTTCTGTTCTGTCAGCAGAACCAAGGCCTTAGGCTAAGCAGGGACTTTAGAGGAAGAATCTGCCAGTTTTCAGTTTGTGCACCTTTTCCCATGTTTTGCTGCTGTGCCCTTAGAAACAGGTTATTGGGTTACTGGGTTGGAGAGACCTTTTAATTCACTTGGAAGGGCAGTCCATTAATAAAGGCAGGCAGTTGATGGCAGCAGAGACTAGAATGGCACTACAGCGAGCTCTTGGGGCTGCCTGCCTGCTCAGCCAGCCACAGAGCTGCTCTGACAGCTGTTTCCTGCATAATGGCTCTTGGTGCTCCCCACACCAAACCCAGATGGGTTTTGGTTTAGCACTTGCTGGGACACACAGCTAAATTGTATGTAATGACCCCCTTCTCCCCCTTATAGCTGGGATTTCTTTAAGACTGTTTTGATGTAGGTTTTGCCCTGGTCACGCTGTTCCTGCCACCACAGGGTGTGCAAAGGCATCAGGTCCCCTGGGCCTTCATCCCTGACACAGCCAGGGGAGGGCAGATGATAACCTGGAAGCACTTTGTCTCTTTTCTGCTCTAGCTACATCTTCAAGCGCTTGAAGTTCCTGGGCAACAAGCTGCTGTCACAGGCACTGGCCCTGTTCTTCCTGGCCATTTGGCACGGGCTGCACTCTGGCTACCTGGTGTGCTTTCAGATGGAGTTGCTCATAGTCATCGTGGAAAGACAGGTGAGCTTTGTCTGACTTACTGGAATGGGGGGGCCTGTGGTAGGTTAGCCTCTCCCCCGAGTCTGGAAAGTGCTACACTGAAGGCTTTACTTCCATTAAATATGAAAAATAGGCCCTTGCTTTGGAATTGGTTTTCAAGCACGGCAGGGATTTGTTCTCAGGAGTTCAGTAGGTTGCTGCCTTCTGCATGGGCAAACCATAAATATACTGCAGAAGCTGACAGGGAGAAAAGTGGAAAACTTGGCATATGAGCAGAGGGCGGCTGAAGTGCCTGGCAGCTGGAAAGATTGGAGGACAAACACATGAGCTGAATGCCTCTGTTAATCTCCTGGTACTGAGAGAACAATATTCCTCATTAAAATGTATTTCCTGAAGTAAAACTTTGGTCAGGACAGGGTATTAAGCTACTTTTTTATACTAGCTGCTTACTAAAACACATTTTACACAGCTGAATAGAGAATTTTGGCCCCAAAACCTGCAGGTACAGCCACAGGACATCCAACTGTTGAGAATTCTGGCTTTTTTCTTTAAATTAGCTCATGAACCTTGTCCGGGACAGTCCTCCCCTAAGCACTTTGGCCTCCATCACTGTCTTGCGGCCCATCTTCTACGTGCTGCAGCAGACTAACCACTGGATGTTCATGGGTTACTCCCTGGTGCCATTTTGCCTTTTCACCTGGGACAAATGGATGAAGGTATTTAGTACAAACAGATGACCCCAAATGGTCAATGCTGTTCCCTCCATCCCCTCCCCTGCGTTCTTGGCTTAAAGCTGGCTGCTGATCCCCAGCACTGCCTTTCTCTTTACAGGTGTACAGGTCTATTTATTTCTTCGGCCACGTGTTGTTCTTCACCCTACTGCTGGTGTTGCCTTACATTCGCAGATTAATTGTGCCACGAAAAGAAAAGCTAAAAAGAGCAGAATAACAGCCAAAAGGTAAGGCTGTACGAGCTAGAGACCAGGAGGTCAAGTGGGGCAGCAATGCTGCAGCCCGAGGTGAAAAGCAAACATCAAATCAACCGAAGCAAATATGGGGCTCCTCTGTTTTTCAGATTGTACCACCTGTGCATTCGTAGGAGTTGATTTAACACTCCGGAAGCAAAGCATCACCTGCCAAGTTTGCTGTGTTGAAGTATGACTATTTTTCAACGCAAGGAGGGGGAAGGAGAAAGCACAGGGTCAAAGACCCGAAAGGAGGGGATCCGAGCGAGCCTCCTTGAGACCCTCCACCTTCTGTCTGTTGCCTTATCTCTGCCGCCCCGCAGCCGGCACTCGTCTCTCTGCTGACACCAGATGATTGTACCACACTCACGGCAGGTGCTGCGTTGGATTGGAGCCACCTTCTGACTTTTCTACGTTTGTCATCTAAGATAAAAAAATGCTCCTGGTCTTTTTAACATCAGCTTCAGCTCCTTTCCTCTTGGGTGCCTCGGTGTGGGAGTGTGAACTGTCACATGCCACCGAGCAAGGCGATTCTACAAGACCGAGTGACACCAGGGTGCGCAGGGCACAGCTAAGAATTCCAGTTCTGTGACAAATTTGGGCCAAGTCCCTGCTATAAGGGGATCCAGCCTGCCCACATATGAAAAATGAGAAAGTAAAATTCACAAGCACTTTTTAATCAAAAAAGGTACCTTTAATAGGAGGAAAAAGGGTCAGTGGGGCAGTCCGTTTAAAGTCTCACTGCTTCAGAAGCTACAAGGACGAAGGTGAAGTGTTTTCCAGGAGCCCAAAGTTGCACCAGGTCCACACCCAAGTTAAAGAGCCTTTCCATAATGTGAAGTCACTGTATACAAGTCCATCGTGACAGCAGTAGCAGCAGAAGCTCATACTACTCCCCACACTTCCTCAAAGGCAGTAGTAATTTTAGCACACGTCAGGGCAGCAGAAAGGGGATAGTTGCTAATGGAGACCATCTTTTCTGTATAGTCAACATTGACCTGGGAGAAGAGAGGTGGGAAAAATAGAAAAAAAAAACCAAAAAAAAACAACTGAGTTGCAAGAAGTTTTCACTGAGCCCCATGTCCCTTAGTACAAGCCAAGGAGCCAGTGGAGAGTGTCCAGCAGAGGCTAGAAAGATTATCAGGACATGGAACCATCTCTTACAAGGAGAGACTGCAGGGCCTGTTCTGTCCAGGGAAGAGAAGGCTGAGAGGGGATCTCATTAATGCACATAAGTATCTCCAGGGTGGGTGCCAAGAGAGTGGCGCCAGGCTCTTTCCTCTGGTGCCCGGCGATAGGGCGAGGAGAGTGGCCATAAACTAGAGCACAAGAAGTTTCACCAAAACAGGAGGAAGAACTTCTTTATGATGAGGAGGGCAGAGCACTGGAACAGGCTGTCCAGGGAGGTTGTGGAGTCTCCCTCTCTGGAGACATTCAAAATCCACCTGGACACGTTCCTGTGTCACCTGCTCCAGCAGACCCTGCCATGGCAGGGGGTTGGACTGGATAATCTCCAGAGATCCCTTCCAACCCTAACAACTGCAGAGGCAGAGTATTTCCTCAGCAGGGAAACTGCTAGCTTTCACTAATGCCCTCCCTCAGAGGGGAGAACAGTCCCAAGTGTTGCAGTTTTGGGCCTTTATTTGACAAGCATACAGGAAAAAAATGGGGGGGAAAAATGGGGGTCTGGGTGGAGGGGAAACCAAGCCAAAAAAGGGCAGATAAAACCTCCATACTCAGAACAAGACTGAAACCCCAGATGAGGGATGCACGCACTTACCGACCCGTGGGCAAAAGCCCCCACCACAATGACAACTGGCTCCGCTGCAGGAACCAGCTCACGCAGATCTGACACCTGTGACGCTGCAAAAGAGGTGCCAATCTTCATACAGCCCACGGGAAAATGGTCGCTGACTGGATTTTTAATCACCTACAGAAAGCAGAAAGTTAGTAGGGGTGGAGAGGTAACAGACCCTGACACATAGCTAGATCCATTGTTTGCTAAAAGCAGCAAACAAACAAAAAAATTCATCAGCTGGTTGCAGGCTGCATCAGGAGCTCATGATCGTCTGCATCTGACCATGCATCCAGAGCAGTCCATCTTCATTGTCCGTGGTATTTACAAAATACAGTGGTGGTGTCATTCCACAACCAACATTACGTACACAATTCAACATTACACTGTCCTCGCTCAAAACTCAAATCCCCTTGAGGCACATCCTGTTTCCCTCTCCCCCTGATTACCCACCAAGTACACCCAGGTCCCTGAGCAAGAACAGTCCCAGAAGGATTGAGGCTCAGTGATGGCAGATATGCCCAGGATACAGGTGATGTAGAGGTAGATGAGTCTTGGCTGTGGGAGCAGTGGAACGAGTAGCAGAGCTCCCCATGACCAGCAGTGCAATTCCTGAATAATCCAAAACTGAATAATTCCACAAGACCTTCTCCAAGTGACAGGAGGCAATATGGAATAGCAAGGAGAAGCTGAGGCATGGCACTGCTGGAAGAGCATCCCAAACACCACCTTTTCCTGCAAAGAAGCCATGAAGTACACATTGGGCAGCATGGTCAGGATCCCCAGGCAGAGGGACAGAACAAACCCCAGCAGGTGTGTCCAGATGTTGCAAGTCTCAGTGTATCTGGAAGGTGCTCTTGAAACAGGCACAGAAGGAAGGCACTGGGGACCTATAGTCCCCTTTAGGCAACTTTGTCTCAGCTAGTAAGCAGGCTGCTGCTGGGATTTAAAATCACTCTCCTTCTTTGGGGAATCTGGATTTTCCAGAAGAAAGTTACAAAACACATTTAAGTCACGAGCAGTTCTTCTTTGCTTCTGGGAGTCTTGCTGCTGTCTTGAGAAGCAGTGAGGTGCTGCTCCAGCCCAGCAGCTCCTTGTCGTGGCACATCCCTGCAGCCAGGCTCATGAGAGCCTTGTGTGGAAAAGGCTGGAAAGGCTGCTCCTTGTCCCTCCCTGCCTGCTGACCCGTGTCCTGGGGTGGATGCACTGGCTAGGGCCAAGTGTTCTCTGCCAAGATGACATCACCTTCCTCAGGCTGCTGCTTCTCTAGCTTTTCCAGCAACAAGGTTCTAGTTCTTCATCCAAGGAATCCAATATTGTCGTGAACCCTTTTTCCCTGTGGTTTATCCAGTCTTCCCCTCTGACTACAGAAGCCATTCAAGTTCATTATATCTTCATTTCGACCTCTCTCTGCCATTTTAAAGGCTGTACCCGAAAACAGTCGATGCCCAGGCATGGCAGTCAGGCTCACATGAGGAGACAGATCCCTCAGCTCCAAANATTTGCTGGAGGAATTCCATGCTTTGGCTGAGCTGAAGTACACAAAATGCCTTTAGAGTTCCCATCACAATCTGAAAAGAGTTACTCTGCTGATAGCAAAACCTCCTGCAGGCACTCCCCACTGTGCTAGGGAAGACACAGCTGGGGTAATGCATCCTCAAACGTCCCAGAAAGATGCTTTCACTTCTCTGCTCTTTTCTCACTTTCACATTTTAAGGTCAGAGCCAGTTTTTGACTTTTCCCAAAGTTCCTCCAATCCTGACCGCCTTCCTGCATTATTCTATAGCTGATGTAGAGTTTGAATCACTTACCCATAAGACCACAGAATCGATCAAAAGTTCTTGGGATTCTAGTTTGGGGATTGACTTCAATGAGAACGTTCTTTTTGGTATGGATATAAACCTGCAGGAGCCCAGCCCGATTCAGGGGGCTGTCCATGAGCATCAGGAGACTCTGAAAGGGAAAAGCACACGGTAGTGGAGACAGAAAGGCACAAGAGAGGGAATTCTAGGAAAAATTGAGGGTTAGCCCCCACAAATGCAGAAGGGACCGACGTTAAGGCTGAAAGCTCATCCGACAACGGGATGTAATGCTGTGATACTACGAGATGAAGCCCAGGCTCAAACAGCGACTCAACCTAAAACCCACCAGCATAGTGGGGGAGGCCAAAACTCGTCCCCGGGCTCCAGGAGCACAAGCGGCTCCCCACACCCGAGGGACGATCCCCGAGCCGCCCAGGCCGCCACAGGCGCCGCCGGACCCAGCGGGTACCTGGTGGGTGATGTCAGGCCGCACCTCCCCGGGGTCCCGACCGTTCCGTAGCAGCAGCGCCTTGTGCTTGTCGCAGTTGAGCAGCTCGAACGTCTTCCCCACCTACGGCCAAAGCACGGACGGGTGAGCGGAGAGAGAGGGCAGCCGCTGCACGACCGGACCCGCCCCGACCTCCCGCCGCCCGCACCTTCACGGTCTCCAGACTCGCCCCCTCCAGCACGACCAGGAGGCGCCGCTGCCCGCGGAGCCGCTTGCGCTCCAGCGAGCGCCCTTCATCTTCCTCCTCCTCCTGCGCGTCCCCACGTGGCCGCCTGGGCGCCGCCATTTTGTCACGCGGCCCCGCCGGCCCCGCCCCCGCCCCGCCCTTCCCGCCGCGGCCACCCAAGATGGCGCCGGGGCGCGCCCTCTATCTGGCTCCGGCCGGACTCGCTTCCGGAGCGCCACGGCCGCCGCGCCGGAAGGCGAGTGCTGGGGGAGGGACGGGGCAGCGGGGGCGCTCCCGGCGCCGCGGTTTCCCGCCGGAGCGCCACGACAGTCGCTCCTTCCGGTGTCCTTCCCGGCGGGGGCGGCGGCGGGGCGGCCATGGCGCAGAACCTGAAGGACCTGGCGGGGCGGCTGCCGACCGGGCCCCGCGGTGTTGGCACCGCGCTTAAGCTGCTGCTGGGCGCCGGTGCCCTGGCCTACGGCGTGCGAGAGTCCGTCTTTATTGGTGAGTGGAGTCCCCCCCTCCGCCCCTCGGAACCTTCGCGCCCGCCGCCCGCGCTGACCAAGCCCCCGCTCTCTCCCCGCAGTGGAGGGCGGCCAGCGCGCCATCTTCTTCAACCGCATTGGCGGCGTGCAGCAGGACACCATCCTGGCCGAGGGGCTGCACTTCAGGTACACTTCCCCCGGCCCCCACCCGGCCCCCCCGGCCCGGCGGGGCCCTCGCCCCTAACGCGCCTCCGCACCCCCCGCAGGATCCCCTGGTTCCAGTATCCCATAATCTACGATATCCGAGCGCGGCCGCGGAAAATCTCCTCCCCCACCGGTTCCAAAGGTGAGATAGAGGGGCCACGAGGTGGGAGGCACGGGACGGAACTTCGACCGTAGTTTTGGCGCTCCTCAAACAATTATGGAACGTTAAGGGGTTGGAATAGACTAAAGATCGCTTATTCGCAATTGCCTGCCGTGGACAGTGACGCCTTTCACCAGACCAGGTTGTTCAAAGCCCCATCCGACCTGGTCTGGAACACCTCCAGGGCTGGGGCATCCACAGCTCCCCCGGGCAGCCTGTGCCAGTGCCTCACCACCCTCACCGTAAAGGATTTCTTCCTAATTTCCAACCAAAACGTCCCTCTCCCAGTTGGCGCCGCTTGCTCCTTGTCCCACGGCTCCAGCTGCTGACGGAGGGGGACTGGGCAGGCCCCTGAGCCCCTCCCTGTGCCCGCAGACCTGCAGATGGTGAACATCTCCCTGCGCGTGCTGACGCGGCCCAACGCGGCCGAGCTGCCCAGCATGTACCAGCGCCTGGGGCTGGACTACGAGGAGCGCGTCCTGCCCTCCATCGTCAACGAGGTGCTCAAGAGCGTCGTGGCCAAGTTCAACGCCTCGCAGCTCATCACGCAGAGAGCCCAGGTGAGCCCGGCCACGGCAGGCGTGGAGCAGCGCCCTGGGGAGCTGCAGGGCGCTGAGCGGCGGGAGAGTTGTGGCAGGTCAAGGAAGGACGGCTGTGTTCAGCTGGTGGATAGTGCATCCCCATGGAAAGTGTGTCCCGTGTACAGTTTGACTCCAGTACAGGTACAAATCCTGTGAGGAGGAAATTGGGTCTGTTGGTACACAGAGTGCAAAACTGCACCTAAATGTCACGCTGT
Source organism: Horornis vulcanius (assembly GCA_013401035.1). Lineage (NCBI taxonomy): Eukaryota > Metazoa > Chordata > Aves > Passeriformes > Scotocercidae > Horornis > Horornis vulcanius. The sequence goes on from VZUA01004198.1 coordinate 48,124, forward strand.
GGTGGGGAGAGCTGGTTTACTTGGTGGTCCACAGGCATCAGTGGAACTGGCTTTAAAAATACCGAGCTGTCAGAGCAAATTAAACGGCTTTGAAAGATCTCTAAAACAATGGAAATAAGCAATTAACAAAGCACTAACCTGTCAGTGATGGATGGTACAGAAGGGTAGCAAAAAACTTCTCTCTACAATCACAGAAGAGGTCAGGTTGGAAGGGACCACAGTGGGTCATCTGGTCCAGCCTCTCTGCTCAAGCACATGGCACAGGATTGCATCCAGGTGGTTCTTGAATGCCTCTAGTGAGGCAGACACCACAACCTTTACTGGGCAGTCTGTCAGTGTGTTCTGTCATCTGCACAGTAAAGAAGTTATTCCTCATTTTCAGGTGGAACTTTCTGTGTTCCAGATTCTGCCCATTGCCTCTTGTCCTATTGTTTGACGTCACTGAGAAGTGCCTGGCTCAGTTGTCTTGGCATTCTCCCTGCAGGCGCTGATTAAAAAAAGCTTAGTGTCCTCTGGGTGGGGGAGTGTTGCAAAGTATTAGAAGTATCTAACTTAAAAATGCCTGTTTGTGGAAGTTTGTATTGTAATAGGTTGATTGCCAGGGATTTCTCATCACCTATAAAAGCTGGTGTAGAGAGGAGGTGCCTGTCTTGTTTTAAAAGGTTTTAGAGGATGTCCTGCAGGACCAGGAGGGTGCTGAAGAGGAGAAGTTGTTCGATGAAATACAAAGCATCTTTTAACTATCAGGGACCACATCTCTGATCCATGTCTAAAGAATTAAAGAATAGAACTGAGCATCCAGGTTTTGTCATGAGAAATGATCTGTATCCCCTGGTCATGGCATCAGGCTTCTGTGCTCATCCACATGGAATGCACTGGAGGGATTTGTTAGTCTTCACCTAGAGGGAGAATGTGTGAATAGGATGGGACAGCAAAGAATATTAGTGAGGGTTTCAGTTGTATTGGAAGCAAAGGCAATTGTGATCTCAGATAAGAATCATTCTTTGATCTCTGAAATTTTTGAACAAACTGAATTGCGTTTGTCTTCTTATCATGTATCCATCCAGTGCTTGTTATTATAAAGTGATGTGGTATTGAAGGGATTGATAGTCAGAAAAAAATTAGGGTGACTTTACGTAGTTGTGCACACATGGTTCACACAGGAAAGGTTTCTGTCCCTGTTTAGAGTTCGGCTCAGAAACAGGTGCAGTAAAAGTAAAAGCAAATGCTCGACTGGCCAAGCATGTGATACTGTAGCAATAGTTTCTGCTAAGGTCAATATTTGGTGCAGGACTTGTCAGGCTGCCTGAAAAAGGTGCTGGCAAGTAAATGTAGAATTCATCAAAGTATCTAATAGCAACACCCGCCCAAAGCAGCCGAAAAAAAGTGGAGTAGCTACACTAGACAAGTAGCTACTGTAACTGAAAGATGGGATACAGGTTAAAAAAAAAAAGTTATATTCTTTTTCTGTGCTGGAATACAGTTATGAAAGCACAGCCTGCAAACAGTAGCAAATGTAAGGTGGAGAAGGAAATGCATAATTGCCAAAACTGGGAACTATGGAACTGGATGTGGCAGGGTGTGAAAGCAGAAGATGCTTTCAAGGTTTTTTTGCTGTTACAGTGTTACTTGCACAGAACAGTTAAGTAGTGACTACAAATGAGCTGTAATAGAGTTTTGAAAATGCTTTTTGTGGCTGTGGATATGTTAACCAGAGATGGTGTTGATGGCCAGAGTTTGGAGCTTGGGTTGGGGAATGTCTCTCCCAACACTGTAAAGAGCGGTTGTGCTTCACTTTTGGAGTGCACAGGAAGTGAGGAACACCCTGTGCTTGGTACTACTCCTGTTGCTGTGTTTGTGTTTCAGGTGTCTCTGCTCATTAGGCGAGAATTGACAGAGAGAGCCAAGGATTTCAGCCTCATCCTGGATGATGTGGCTATCACAGAGCTCAGTTTCAGTCGTGAATACACAGCTGCTGTGGAGGCTAAGCAAGTGGGTGAGTTCCACTGGTGCCTGAAAAGGGTGGATTGCTTGCACTGAATTATTAAACAAGGAAGTGGGATTTAGGCTAGTGTGTCAGCGCTGTGTCACTGCATGGGTACAGGTACGGGGTTACAAATCTCTAAGCCTCCTTAGTAACAGAGCTGAAGAGGTTTATTTCTCAAGTGTTACCAGAAAGCTGTAGCTAGTGGGATAGACCATCGGAGGGACTGAGTTCCCAAAACTAAGGTTCCCCTTCAGACTGGGACTCTGTCACTCACTGGGGGGTTCCGTGTGGAGGGTCTGGGTGCTGTGGGTTTTACTCAAGGTAAGGTAAAGTACTCTCAGATGTGTTTTGTACTTGGATGTGGTCCCAGAATGTTACTGGTTCTTTAGGAAGCAGAGCCCCTGGGCCTCAGCTCTCAGGTTCTGTTGGAAGACATGACGTGGTTCCAATGCCTATGTCCCTTTTTCCTGCAGCCCAGCAGGAGGCACAGCGTGCCCAGTTCCTGGTGGAGAAGGCCAAGCAGGAGCAGAAGCAGAAGATAGTTCAGGCCGAGGGGGAAGCGACAGCTGCCAAGATGATATCCTGCTTTGGGAGATTTTGTGGGATGTGGCTTGTGAGCTTGACAGTCCTGAGAATCTGTCACACTGGGCTCATGCTTAGGAGACTGTGATCGGATGATAGCTTCAAGTAGGTCACTGTTCTTTTTCCCCCCTTCTCCAGTTGGCTGGAGCAAGGTTCATCTGAGGTTACAGGCAGAGCAGAGAAGGCCGTGGGCCTGCGCTCCTTGTTGCAAAGTTGGACTTTTATTGGCTGTGTGTGACCGTAACCCATAATGTTCTTCGTTTGGGCAGGTGAAAATGTGCCCACCCAAAGGCTCATGTTACTGGGATAGAGATTGCTTTTTGCCCACTAAGATGTTCTTTAATATGGCTTAGCAAGAATTCCTTGAGGGTAAGCGGCTTCTGTTGGATTTTCCTTAACTTTTGTTCCCTTGTACCTCGGGGAAGCTCTCAGCAGGAATCCAGGCTACATCAAGCTACGTAAGATCCGAGCTGCTCAAAACATCTCAAAAACGGTGAGCATTGGGACACAGAATTCCCTTTGTCCTCTTGCAGTCCTTGTGGTGTCCCCCCACCCCAGTGGCCACATGATGAGTTTAAGGCGAATGTGATCTGCCCTGTCCTGATCCTTGTTCCTGCCCAGCCCTACTCTGCTCAAGTAGAGCTTAAGACTTAGCAAGGATCTGCAATTAGATGTGAGGCTCAGAGTTCATGCCCTTCATATGACAAGGCCAGATCCACATCAGATTCCATCACCCACCCTCAGCTGTAGCCACCGAAAGCGTCTGGTTACCTGCAGCTGAGAAAGGGGGACAGATAAATGTGGAATCAAAGGTCTTTGTGACAGAGACAGAATGAGCACTTCTTTTGGAAAGTCTGATGGCTCTGGGATGGGAAGTCAGGAAGTCAGGGAGTTGTTTTGGGGAATTGCGTTGATTTAACTGAGTTCTTAAGTAAAAGAAACAAGAGTGCTGTTTCTGAAGAGGGAGATAGGTTCGTAGTGCTATTCCTCCATGTGCATTTTTAGTCCTTGATGCCATGCCTGTAATGTATTTCTTTTTCAGATTGCTGCCTCACAAAACCGTGTGTATCTCACAGCAGATAACTTGGTACTGAACCTTCAGGATGAGGCCTTCACCAGGTAAAGGGGCTGGGTGCCTGGGTTTGTCTGCACCCTACTTGGGAAGCTGCTTGCCTTTCTGGAGCTCTCTCAGGATCTTTTTCTGAGGGGAGCCTGATGCCAGAGGATACAGCCAAGTAGGGAGCAGCCTCTCCTACTGTGGAAATGGGGATTTTTATTAAATCTAATCAATTTACTCTTGTTTTTTTTTCTTTCCCACCCTCCACCCTTTACTGCATCTGCTGGCACAGAGGAAGGTAAGGCACTGTACATTTTGATCCTTCTGTTAGTACTGGAACCAGGGTGTTGCTGTTTCCTGGTGCCTGGCTTGTTTCCGGCCTGGGCCAGAAGTTTATTCAATCTCTACCTCAGTTACTTTTTGTGATGTGAAACTTGAAGCTTTCCTTGCAGGGGCCACACAAACGTATAGATGGAGTGTGCAGTAATTGGAGCTCCATGTGTGCCTCTTAAGGAGTCTTGCATGGACTGGCAGGAGTAACTGATCTATCACATGTACAGGGCATCCTGTGGTTATGGCAGGCAGGGCTGTAAGGAGCCAAGCAGATGATCATGGGAATTTGTGTTGGCTTGGACTGATGATCTCTTGGGAAGATGCTTTTGTTATTCTCCAAAAGCTTTCCAGTTCATGCGAGAGCACCCCATTTCCTTCTTTTAGAGCTGTCAGAAGTTTGGGGGCTTTGCCTCATCTGTCCAGTGTTCACTGAAAAAGGCAGTGCCAACTGGCAGTGCTAGCAGGATGCAGTTAAAAGCTTAGATTTCTCAGAATTGAGAAGGGAAACCAGAGTTGGTTTCTTTTCTGTAGGATGTTTGATTATAACATCCTTCCTTCCTCACTTATGACTGGATTCTGTCATATTTGTTCCAGAAGATTTAAGGGGCTTTGGAAAAAAAACCAAAAAACCAAAGAGAACTGCCTAATAGGAAGGACTTGGAAGTCCAGATTCTTTGGGTGTCCATACCTCAGAATTTGTACTGAGGGGCTGGTACAGCTTTGCTTGTGCTGTCTGGACTGATGACTCCCTTCTGTCTCCCTTTCAGCGACAGTCTCCTACTCAAAGGGAAGAAATGAAAGAAGCTGACAATTCCTAGAACCAGCGTCGCTGACCAGCAGAAGATAAGAGTGAGGATCTTTGAACTCCCTCCACTAGTGTTTGTCCTCACTATGAAGTTTTTAATCCAGTAGCCAGATTTGGTCCCCATGCCTCTGCTCCATCTGTGGTGATTCAGTTACAGGAGTGGGCTCTGCCTGTAGGCAGCTGTAATTCCTTCCTCATCCCACCAGTTAAATTTGGAGAGGGGGCAAAGGGGCTTACTGGTATTAACCCATGTGGATATTTGCCTCTAATCTTCATTAATATTTAGATTTGTGTAGGATATCAAATTCTTTTTTTGGCCAAGTGAGGGAGTTCTTCTGCCATCAGCACCAGGCTTTTTTTTGTAGTAAATTTTGTTTCTCTTTCACTCTTGATCCCAAGAGAACTTGGGACTCAATTCAGGACAATGCCATTCATTGGGTGCCTGTCACTGCTGGAATATCTTACTTGTGTCACTGTCTGCTCAGTGATGCTTTCAAATATTTGTAAAAATTAAAAAAAAACAAAAAACAACAAAACAAAACCCAACCAGCCAAATTTATATTGTGTCTAAGTGTGCTTAGTGCATGGGAAAAATAGGTTATTTTATGTAGTGGGAGGTGGAGCAGAGATTTATTTGGTTGAAATTAGAATGAGGGTGATGAAGGGAAAGGAACAAAAGAAAGAAATACTCATGGTCACTGGCAGGTCATCGTAGTGTGGGGAGAGAAGAGAGATGTTTGGATGCTCATACAAGCTGTGGGGTTGACCAGGGCTGGTTCCTGGGCTGCCTGCAAGGGCTGCAGATGAGGGTAGGTTTACCTGCTTTTCCAGGTCACAGGAGCATCTCTGTGCTGCGTCCTGGCCTGCATTGTTACACCTTGGTCTTTTTCCCCTTTCTGCTTTCCTGGCTGAAAAGAGGAGGAGAAATCTTCCTCCACTGACTAAACTCTCTGCTTGCGTTTCAACAGCAAGATCTTGTGCTCTTTAGGGGTAACTTCTTTGCTTTTTCTCTGGGCTGTCCTATATTAAGATTTAGGACTTGGGGTTACCACAACATCATAGAATGTCCTGAGCTGGAAGGGGCTCACAAGGATCAAGTCTGGGGCAACCTAGAAGTTAGACTGTAAGTGAAGGCATTGTCTAAACACGTCTTGAATGGAGACTGTTCCCCTGGGGAGCTTGGCCACCCTCTAAATGATTCTTTTTTCTGATATCCAATCTGAGTTTCCCCCTATGCAGCTTTAAGCCATTCCCTGTGTCCTGTTGCTGGACACCAAAGAGAAGAAATCAAGCATCCCCCTTCTGCTGCCCCTGATGAGGAGGTATTAGGTCAGCCCTTGGTCTTGCTGAACTAACTTTGTATCCTCAGCTGCTCCTTGTAAGTCACACCTTTCCTTGCTGTCTTTGTTGCCCTCCTTTGGATGCATTATAATATTTTTATATCCTCCTTGTATTGTGGAGCTTGAAACTGCGCACAGTGGTGGTGAGGCTGGACCAGAGTACAGTGGGATCCTCACTTCTTTTGCCAGTTAACTATTCTGTGCCCAGCATAACACACCTGGCAGGGCCTGCCATCACTCAGAATGCTCAGAGCCTTTTCTGCAGGGCTCCACCCCAGTCTCATGCTTCAGTCTATATTTACATCCAGGATTACAGCATTCCAGGTACAGAATCTGGCATTTTTTCTTGTTCAAGTTTCTGTGGATGACATTGAGTACACATCTGGCTGTACGCTGAACGCTGTCCAGAGGGATATGGTGAGACAATCAAAAGCTTTGCCAAAACCAAAGAAAGCCCCACATCTGCCTTCCCTTTGACTACTGGGTGGGTTTTCACCTTGTTGTGAAAGGTTCTTAAGTTGGTAATGCATGACTTTCCCTTCAAGAACTCGTGCATGCTTTGATCAATGACTGCGTTGTCTTTTGAGTCTTTTTCTTGATAGCTTCTAGACTAATTGTCTCCACGGTTTTACTGGGCACCAGAGTGAGACTGATTGGCCTGTAATTACCAAGATCTTCTTTCTTGCCCTCCTTGAAAAATTGGGACAACATTTGCCAGCTTCCATGTCAACTTGCAGAGATTCCCAAGGCTGCTGATTAATAACTGGGAGAGGTCTCACAGTTACATTGGCCAGCTCTTCAGTACCCTGGGAGGAATCCCACTGGGCCCCACAGGCTTATGTGCATTTGGTTGCAGCAGCAAATCCCATACAAGTTCAAAGTCAGCTGGGAGTTCATCACTCCTCCAGCCATGGCCAACCAGCCCAGGGCACCTGACACCCCCCATCACCAGTGTCAGAGAAAGAAGCAAAGGCAGCATTAAATATCTGCTCCATCACTGTTCAGGGATGAGGTGACAGACCAATGTTTCCTTTAGTCTTCCTTCTGCTGTTAACATGCTTAAAAATGCCCACCATATAACATGCTTATTGTTACCCACCATAGTACCAGCCAGCTTCAACTCGAGCTTGGGCATTTTTTTTTCCCTAGAGTGGCAAGGAGCCTGTCTGTCCTCCTGCATAATCTGTACTTTCCAAAGTCCATACACTTTCTGCTAACTTGCAGGAGATCCCTGCTCAGCCAAGCTAGCCCTCAGCCTCACTGGCTAGACTCCTGACATGTAATTGCCTGTTCCTGTGCTCTTGAAAGGAGGCCCTTAAAAAGCGGGCAGCTTTTATGTACCCCACTATCATCTAAAGCAGATTCCCAGGGGACCTTACTAACTGCTTCCCTGCAGCCTAAAGTCTGCTTTCCCCAGGTCCATAGAAATAGCTTTACTTACAGTTTTTCTTCTATCGCCAGGATTTAAAACTGCTTTTTCATGATCATGGTGGTCAAGACAGCCACCCATGAGACCATGTCTGTTTACAAACAACCATCCCTTTTTACGAACGTCTCCAACCTGAGCTCTCCAGGGTAGAAGAGAGGCCTCTAGGAACTTCTTCCTCTGGTGAAGCAGAACTCAAGATGTTTAAAGGAACAGATATAATCTATGGATTGCTGGTTTAAAGCTTGCTGGCAATCAGAGCTGTAACTAATACCCATATGTTTTGACTTGCAACATCAAGGAAGCACAAATTCTTTGAAACAGCTTTAGAAAATGCATTCTCAGTCACCCCCAGAGTATTTGTGTGTAACAGATTCAATGTAAAGAGTAGACTGTTTATGACAGTGCTGTATTTCTTGATGTGCAATCAGGAAAGTTCTTGTTCAGTCTAAATTTTTTGTAGACTGGACATTATGGACACATTAGGCTCAGCGATTTGAACACAAATGAGGTTCTCAGTAACCTGAGCTTGTTCCATAAGATGTCTTCATTTTCAAGCTTCAGGTAG
>VZUA01004213.1:1275-17067 GCA_013401035.1 Horornis vulcanius
GAGAGCAAGGCTGCCTGTTTCTTCCTGCTAGGGTGGATGGGGTCTAGTGGTCCCTGCACACCTCACTGATCCAGTGCTTTGAGGCTCCCAACCAACAGGGGTCTGAAATTCAGAGGAAATGATTTTGTATGATGAACTAAAAGCTGCTGTTTCCTTTGACATAAGGATATGAATCAGAAGTTCTGTCTTGGATCTTTCACAGCTATTCTTATCCATGACAACTTTAGCTTGCACAACAGTGTGGACTGTTCTCAAGGATAAACATCAGATTATTTCCTCCAGACAGATCTGCATTAAGCAGTGATGCCATTTCTGCTCAGCTGAAATCTTCCCATACCTTTTTTTATTTCCATGTAAGCCCCAAAACAGCTCCCTTTTTTTCCAGTATTAATTTCTCAGTTTGCTCTGAGCCATGAAAAACAAATATCTTGCTTTGCCACTGTATTCAGGAAGAACCATTTGTGTTAAAACACAGTTTCTGAATGCTAAAACTGCTGGACTCCTGTCATAAAAGTGGTAGTCTCATGTCTACAGCAGTGGGTTAGAGAACCCACTGCTTGTGAAAAGCCCAAGTGCTAAATGGCACTAGAACAAAGCAGAGTAAGATGAAGTCATTACTTCAAGGAATTTTGAAAAGGATTGCAAGGAGTACTGCCAGAGCCACAAAACATCTTTTTCACTGGCTTCTCACTCAGATCCTCAGCTGTGTCACTTCAGCTCTCAAATATATAAAAGCCTGTCTGTACCTATTCCCTACCTCATTTTGGATGAGAAGAGGGCTCTGATTCAAGTACAATCCACCCAGAACAAGGAAATTAGAACAGTCCTGCCTGTAAAGAATTTGTTCTTCCATGCTTAACACAATTTCAGCCAAATAAACTTTTCTCAAGGGTCTGGCTAGCCACGTGTAATATATGTTAATCACAGAAACATAGAATGGTTAAATTGGAAGAGGCCATGAAGATCACCTCATTCCAAACCCCTGTCACGGGCAGGGACACCTTCCACTATCCCAGGTTGTTCAGAGCCCCATCCAACCTGGCACTGAACATTCCCTGGGATGGGAAGTCCACATCTCTGGAAAACTTCCAATGCCCCAGCACTCTCTCAGTAAAGAATTTTTTCCTAATATCTAACCTAGACCAAAAGCTCTGTCCATCTGAAGCCATTCCCCCTGACCTGTGATTATATACTCTTGTAAATAATCTCTCTCCATACTTCTCCTAGGCTCCCTTCAGATACCCTAAAGCTTTCTCTTTTCCAGGCTGAGCAATCCCAGTTCTCTCAGCCTTTCCTCAGAGGAGAGGTGCTCCATCCCACTAATCAACTTGGTGGACTTCTCTCTCTATAAAAGATACATAGAATAAACAGGAACAAAAGGTTTAGTTGATAAGTCTGCGCTTGCTTCTGGAGACCTACATTCAGTAAGGTTTTAAAATGTCAGACAAAATTATTTCTTGAGACCTGCATACAGCCAGAAAGGTCTCAGACTACTGTCTTGGCCTGAAAGAATTGTATATTCCAAGTCCCCAAGAAATGCAATCAGATGATGTGAGAAATCCTGAAAACTGTCTTAATTGTGAGCACAATCCTCTACCTTCCTGCCAAAAAAAAAAAAAAAAAAAAAAAAAAAAAAAAAANGTGAGGTCTAAAGTCCTTTTGTGGAATATGTGTTGCCATTCTCAGCCAGCAAGTTAGAGCATCTCCCTGCGTGTCCTCCCCAAACCTCGGGCAGCTGGTGCACAGCACCTCTTACCTGCGGCACTGCGATGCCCATGCCTGCTGCCAGAAAAGTACATACAAGCTACCAGAAAATCACTGCTTGCCTAAGTGTAGCTGTGACTGTCATGCTGATGAAAACAGGGCTTGAAAGTATTTTAGATGCAAAACAAATAAAGAGATAGGTTACAATTCAATTTCAGATCTTCAGTCTTTGTGTGAGATGCTGTACACGTGCACTGTGAACTGAGAATCTGCTGTACCGTGAACAGCTTGCACACAACACAACAGTCCTACACAACACACAAAATAATTTGACAAGATTCTATTATTTCTCACCCACCCCCCTTTGATTTTTGTGCTGCTATTTAGAGTCGCCAGAGGAATCAGTCACATTTTGCCACACCAGAGCTTTACTTCCTTTTAAACTGAAGATCCCTGAGCTGTATCTCCCCGCTCCTCAAGTCTGTCTTTACCCATGACCAGAGAGTGCAGACCAAAAGTCACAAACAAGTTCTTCAGTCAGACTTTCAGAACTTGAGAAAATAATTTTTCCCTACACCTAGCTGCAAAATAATTGCAATGCCCAATGCATGCCACTTTCTCGATAGAACAAATTTAAAATACACACATGAAGGTTTGTGAATATTTTCTTGCTAAAAATTCCCATCCTCAACAAAAAATCAGACTTTTGCCTCGAGTTATATGTGGAGTTGCAAAAAAGCTCGTAAACATTAGATTACTACTTCCCAGTAATAACCAACAACAAATAGAAGTAATGAATATATTTTATGACATTGCTGCTCTTGCATTCATCTTGGGAGCGCTAGAATGTCTACATGAATTTTGCAGTCACATCTTCATGTGAAGAAGTAATTTATGGCCTAGAGAAGTGTGTGAAAGTGATTAATAAGATCTGGATCAGTTTAAACTTCATCAGAAGAAACTGCAAATATTTAATAGAGCCTACTTTCTGGGTACGCTTATATATTGGTCATTATGGTGGATTAGGATGGATTTTTTTACTCTTTATGTAGTACAAAGGATTTAATTTTTTTGATGAAGCAGTAATGTTTAAGTAAATGATTTGGGAATAAATATGTCAACACATCCAGTTTATTTTTAGGGAAACTAATTCAAATGTTGTATTTTCTTAACCATTGTTACATTCGTAACAATAATTTTTTTAAGTATTGTACATTCTTTGACAACTACATGCAAAGGAGAAGTCTTTAGAGGGTATTCTATGTCTCATTTTCTCATTTCTTCCACTTTGGTCATATGGTGCAAAAGGGATTTGGCTCAGCTTGAGCCATAAACTCTAAAAACAACTATTTTTGCTGTCTAAAGATAATAAAACCCTTCCAAAGGACTATTACTACTTTGTTCTATTTCCTCAGTTTTACCTCCTGCATAATTCACTCACATAATTCCTATTTACAGCAGCTTCTGTAGGATAGAATCCCATCTTCCTGCTGCACATAAACCTTGTGTACTGGGGTTTTCTGAGGATGGAAAGCAGAACACGAAAACCTGCTCACAAAAAGAGCACCACAGTTACAAAGGGTTTTTTCTCCAGTATTTAAGCAAACCACTGGCCCCTCCTTATATAAACACTTGAGAAATAACAAGAAAGATCTTTCCCAAACAGAGCGTGCTCTCCCTGAGCAGAGCTTTATCAGCTCTTGCTGATACCGTGCAGGAACATCCTGCTGCTGCCACACAACCAGAGAGCCCAATAGCACACAGCCAAGACACCAGGGATCTCTTAGAAACCCCTCAAAGCTGGGTCACACTGAGCAGCTGAGGCTGCTGCCCCCTCCAGCACACACAGACACACCACTGCACGGCACAGACAGCCAGAGCTCCCCCCATGCCCCTCATTCCCAGGGTGCACTGACTCCAGCTGCCTGGGGGACACCACTGACACAAAGCAAGCACTGAACTGGGACTGAGATGAAAGCAGGGGAGAACTTTCCTGCGGGATCCAGTGCAGAGCATTCAGGGCTGAGCAAAGTCATCAGGAAAGTTACCAGGGATTGGTACCTTCTGCAAGGAAAACATTAAAAATAGTGCCTCCACAAATCAGTAAAAAGTAAGTTTAACTGTATGGTTGTAAACTGTACCATTCTTTCATGGCAGGCAGCATTTTGCAGGTTTCTTTGTCTTGTACATATTTCATTGTTGTAGAAAACACAAGGCCATAACATTGCACTCATTGGTTGGGCTTTCTGGAAAGGCAAAAGGGTGAAAGCAAAGCTGTTTTACCTGTCCCATCCCACCAGCACAAAGAACCCCATCTCCTCACCAAAACCCCTGTAGCCCCAGGCTCCTCTGCAGCCCTGGGAAGGTGGAATTGTCTTCATGCCACAGGTGTCCAGCGTGGACACCAGCCACAGAGACACCCAGCAGGAATAAAAGCACAGGAAGCCAAGGGTAATGAATTACCCAGAGATGGCAGGAAATGGTTGCATTGCTGCTCTGACTGAAAACATGCCATTCTAGGAAGTCCTGCTCTTTTTCCCAGAGCTAGCTCAGGTATCTCCACATGGATTTTTTTCACTGCTTGTAGGCACAGGAGCTATGCCAGAGGAAATCTGGATGTCTCTGGCTGGTGCCCTCCCACGTGATTTCAAGTACAACAGTGGTGCAGCCACACCAGGGAGCACTCTTCACTCAGAGAAAAAGCAGGTTGTGGGCAGAAGTGCCCCTCAAAAGCCTTACTTCCCCCTCTGCTCCTCACCCCAAAGAGCTTCCCCAGGAGATTTTGGCGTGCAGCAGCAGTGGCCTTCTAACAACCAATTTTCTTCAGTTTCATTTCACTGGCTGGTAAATATCAAACCACTCAGCCCATGTTTCTGTTACTTCAGAAATACAACTGTGATTTTTCCTTTTGGGCTGTCTTCCAAGTTTTTTGCTGTATAGTAAACGGTGAAGGTAGTGGGCCAACAAAGTCAGATGTTAAATGAAGCTTAAGGGTTTTCTTGTCATCACTGTGAGTTATCATCTTTAAACAAGTTTCATTATTGCCATCACTTCCTGGGGGGTATGCTGGGAAAGAAAGAGTATTGGTAATAATGACCTGCCACTGCTTTTGTTTTCTTTCTTGCCTGGTGCATGTGAACATAATTCCTGACCATGACATTTCTTGAAGAGATTCCATTCATTTATGAACATCCCTGGTGACAGACCCAAAGGATCAAAACTGTTTCTTCTTCCCCTTGGCTACAACAGAAAGAAGTAACAGGGGAAATCTACAGCTAATGATATTTACAGGAAATTAGATTTTAGAGATGTACAAGATTATTTTTCTCTCTCTAGTTGTAGAAAATGTGGCATTTTAACAACAGAAGAAGCAGAGGGCTCACAACACCAACAAGTTTCACAGACGTCAACCGAAATCTGAACTCTGTTCAGTCCTGTCTTCTCATAGTTATACTTAGGGTGGAGGGAGGGGATCTCATTTCCCCAGAACTGCTGCTGCTGAAGATTTGCTTCATCCTGTCACCAGTTCATGGTGGAATATCTTCAAACAACAGCAGGCTGGACCAGCAGCATGGACCCTGGGGGCCAGGTTTAGTTCAAGCTTGTCAAGAGGCAGAGGCTTCTGAACTCTGTGTTTGATTACCTGCCTTAATATACCACTAACACTTCTAAATTGAAACCATTTTATTATAGCACATTTTTGATAATAGTGAAATCATCTAAGAGGTCCTAATGGTGATCCCCTTTTTGAGACAGAGGAATTTGTCTGCTTGCTACTCTAGCCACGTTACAAATTTCCAGTGTCAAATGTAACAGCTCGCATTGCTTTTAAAAGAGGCAGACTAGGGCATTAACCACATACAAGTGCTGTTATGGTTAAGAGGGCCTATGAAAACATACTTCAGATGTCCCTACCTGTTTATTTTAAATTGAAAGTCATTATTCATAGCTATGAAAAGGGAAAAAAAAAAAATCAAGGATTATCCCATTGTGTTATAATCCCTATTCAAGGATTTAACACATAGAAGTTCACAGGAGGAAATTTATGCCTCTCATCATTTAGACAGGAGTAAGAATTGTGAGAGCAGTGAGTATAAAACAGCCCAGTTTGGAGGGTTCAGGATTTATGGGTTTCATCAGATAACAGAAAATGGGAAAGAAAAATCAAGTGATGCCATGAAAAAACCAGTGTTCACAGACCGGAGGCTAAAATACATGTCAGAGGGGCACAGATCACATGAGGGGAAGCATATATAAATATATCATACTCTTATATAAAACACTTTAGTGTTTTGTCTTTGCCTCTGACACTTCAGTGGATTTCTATTAACTCACAGCTAATTGGCTGACAGACCTGTGCTTTACATTTTGTGCCTGCCATTACAATAGCTATGATTTATAACAACTAACCATAGGTTATGCCCTGTCATATTACTTTGGTCTGACATGCAAATCATATATTTTTTTCCCCCATTGCCACATCCATGGCATATATATTTTGTATTTGTACTTGGTCCTTCACAGCTGGCAAACAAGTTCAGTGGCACTTGACTCTTATGCTGTGGTTAATTCCTCCAGTGAAAGGCTCCTTCACTTTGCTGTAACAGAGCCTTTCCTGGTGATGTTCCAGCTCAAATCCTGGATGAACAGTAAAATATATAAATGAGACTAAATGACACCAAGGTTAAAAGCCAGATCCTAAGTTAGTTGGAAACAGAGGCAGGTGTGCACCTCTTAGGGTTTTTCAAATTTCCCTTTTACTGTGACACAGCTTCTCATGGACAATGGTTTCTAAATATAGTAGGAGCTATGAGATATTTTTAAATTTCAGTGTTCATATAATCACACTCCAGTATCCACAGCAAAAGATACCCACAAGATTTGGGGATTTCTCTGTTGCCTCCATGAAGATTTTGAATGCTTCATTGAGACACATCCTTTCAGAATGAAACCATTGCTGTCCATGTCAAAGCAACTCCTGGTACAACTTGGATAAGTCGACAAGAACACAGGCTGCTCTTCTGATAGCAGATATGCTTAGAAGTTTTACCCCCTAGAAAAATCACTTTTCAGGTTTCTTTCAAATATTCATAAAGGAAACTCAAAGCAAGACAAAATGGACAGCACCCCCACCCAAGAAAGGTGGCAAGAACTGCTATGTAGATATTTTTTATAGTGAGAAGTTGTCTCTCTCCCAGAGGCAGTAAAGAAGCTTGCTAATACAGTGCCATGAAGAGCAAGGCCTGTGATGTTATGGTACAGCAGAAATGGATCTGACATCTGTCCTGACAGCCAGGATTCTGACACAGAAGATAGGAAGGAGATAAACCTCCTGATACAAAAGCCCATTGCACTAATAGAAATCCAGAGAAACTCAACATGTCACCTGTATGTGATCTACGGCTGCAGAGCATCTTGAGCCAAACCTTTTCCAGCACCACCACAAACCACTGATTCCAGTGTAGGCTGAGGAGATGAATAAGTGATTAAAAGTAGACAAATATTAGGATAGAAGAGATAATGAAGAAGGAGACAAAATATTAAAAGGAAAAAAGCCACTCTAATAACAAGAATAGATTCCTGATAGCATATTTCATAATTTTTATTTCCCACCTAGATTCATATCTGCAGCATACAGAAAAAGCTTCTCTGTTTCAGTGTCTCTAGAAAACAATCTAGTTGGGGGAGAGATGGTACAAAAACTCATTTAAAATCCTGCACTCAAATTTCTGCCACAAGGCAGTGTGCTCACTGTCTCCATCACTCTCAGCTCTGAGAACGTGATTCAGCCAGGTCTACAAGTAACCCAGCAAGCTCTGCAGCAACTTTCACAGGGTCTTGCTGAATTTCTCTCATTAAATGCTAAAAAAGCCATCCTTACATGAGCATAAGCATCTGCATCCACATTTTCAATCAGCTTTTTGGAAGAACAGAGGACCACATGAACTGACCAGGGTACAAATTTTGTCAAACTGGACCTGCCACATTAATCTCTAAAATATCTTTTAGCATAGCTTCTCTCAGAACTGTTGTAAAAAAAAAAACCAAAAAAACCCAAACCAAACCTTCTCTCTGTTCCCCACTCAAAAGAAGAGGTCTCAGGGGACATGGTCTGCAGCACCCCTGCATGCTGACTGCTGAGGAGGGACCCAGGGTGCTGTCACAAACACGCTGTTGCCTGGGTGTCTCCACACAGCTGCTTGCAGCACTGTGATAGAAGAATTAAAATAAAGAAGCCTGGTACAAAGAGAAAACCTCCGCTTTTATCCTACATACCCGCCACACAAATCTTTTGGCACAAATCACTTAAAATTTGTCTACATTATTCTGCACTAATCTCTTTGTAGAGCAGCCTTGAAAAATGAGCAGAGGAAAATACATGTGGTGTACTGAGCTTGAACCCTGAACACATCAATCCCAAGGCCTGGAACATCAGCAGGACAGTTTCACCTGCAGCTGGACTTTATCCTTCCTTCCTTCCCAGGGAAGGCAGACCAACAGGATCAGATGCTTTTTGCTTTGCCCATGAACACTTTTCTAACCCATGTGCTATCTGTTATGTTGCATGGCACCTCATATACACAAACAACAGAATACGTGGAATTTGACTATAGTGGTAATCTGACTTGCAGAATAATGTCTGTCACAGAGGAAAAAAATGTGTTTGTCATCACTGTGTGGGAATCAGCCTATGCTGACTTTTTAATTTTTTTTTAACTGGTTGTTCTAAATAGTTGTACAAAAAAACCCCTCAAAGCAGGGTTCCTGTGTTAAACAGAACTGTGAGGCTTTCCCCCACTGTTTGCAAGGTAGCATTTAAATTGCAAAGAGCAATAAACATTGTTGTGAAGGATGAAATGCACCGAGAAATATAAAGGCTTCCTTGCCTACACTTCTATTTCTCACACAACCATAATAATAAAAAAAGTCAAACCCTTTTACCTTCCAACCAGACAGATAAATGCATGCAACTGCAGCCTGCCAGCATCTTAATCATACACCAACAACTGCTCCACGTTTGAGATCATTGTCTTTTTGCCTAGACAGAAACACAATTGTTTGTGCATTTATAGTGCTCTTGAGCAAGTATTTCATCATGCACCTTTCCTTTGGAAAAGGCTGTCCAAAACTCTATATTAAGCCATCACAAACACGCTAGCCTTAGTCTTCTTGGCATAAATGTAGAAGGCTGTCATCTCCTGAGAATCAGCTGGGATTCTGTCTCAATGTTTTTTCAAGTGATAAAGCAAAACTCCGGCGTCTTATCTAGCGTTGAACTAACAGAGTGTTAGTCACATGGGGAGAGGACTTTAAACATTCATTAATGTGTTAAAGAAGGGTCATGAAATGCAGTCAAATAACTGTGCCCGAGGTTAATTTATGTTTTCACAACTATATACAGCAGGATGACTTGATAGTTTGTCTTCATGTTCTGGCTGTGAGAACAAATCTAGTGCTTCAGTTCTAAAACCAAGTGTTAGAGAGCAACTAAAGCGTTCAGGCAAAATGCAGCACTGAGTTCTTCAAGTACTCAATTAGCACCACTGTCTCTGAAATAAGAAAAATGCAATATATTGTGCAAATTTTCTTCATCTACTATTCTTTTGTAATGCTGCAAGGAAAGAACATAAAAACCCAGATTCTCAGTTGACTGAGAAACTGGCACAGATTCCTTGAGACAAAAACTCCACAGAGTTCAGCGGTGTAACACCTACATGATAGCTGACGTGCTCCCAGATTTCTTGGCTAACCCCTCTCCGGGCCACAAAGGGGATTACAGCCCCCTCAGCAGCTGGCTGTGTTTTTACAGGCACCATGGCATTCCTGTTTTGCTGGGGCACACCTCAAACCAAGAGCTGCTACAAAGCACAACCAGCCCTGGCAAATCCCAGTACCAAGAACCTGAAATCCATGTGAGAAAGCTGTTTTTTCTTAAAACATCTTTTCAATTCACACAGGACTTTCCAAGGACATTTGCTTTTCAGAAAAAGGAATCTCTTCAGTTTACCTTAAACTTTATCCTGCTGAAATTAAGAAATACCTAAAATGGTGCCTAAGCTCAAACTGGCCCTGGAGACACCACCAAACTCTGCCAACACCGTGGCAGATGCTCAGTAAGGTAATTTACTTCTAGTGGACCCCTTTAGATAAAATACTGACTTCCTTTTCCTCACAGACATTTTCCAATTCTTTGATGCATTTTTTTTTTAAAGAAATCTCAGCTTCAGGAAAATATAATCCTTTAAGTACATCACCACAGAACTATGACACAATAATTTATATGGAACATTAAGCAATAGAGAAGTTATAATGGGAACTTCTCTTGTCATCTGTTCTGTGAAGCTGGAAGACAGTAATTTAAAAAAAACCCACAAAGGTAAATATGTCACCACTCAAAGAATAATAAGCCTATGAGATCTTATGGAATGAGTATCATTGAGACAAAAAAATCAGCCCAATTCTTTGAAAGGGAACGGAAGTTTATTTCAATGAAAAGAACTTCTGGAGATGGTATAAAAAGGTCCAGAAAGTAAAGTTTTGGAAAGGATTTAATGCATTGTATCACAAGATAGGGTAGCCACAAGTATAAAGTGAAGTGGCAGAAAGAAATATTTCCTGTGAAAGCAATTATCACAGTGTTTCTCATATCTTCTCCTAAAGTAACAAGCACTGGCCATTGGCAGAGAAAGATATTAGATTGATTTCAGCTCTGCTTTAGCACAGCAATTTCTTCATTTCATCTCCCTCACCCTTTTCAGTACTGAGGATTTCACTCAAACCCCATCTTGTTGGCAGTGGTAAGCAGGAAAGCTCCTGTTACTCCCAGTTAAAGGATATCACAACTTTGTCAGGGAAGAACACTAACAAACTTAGAGTTTCAAAGAAAAGCGCATTTAAAATATTAAGATATTCATATTAAGAGTGACAAATGCTAGGGCAGTTGACCATGTTTTTCATTTTCTGATTTGTCATATGTTTAGCGGCTCACGTAGATTTCTGAATTTGTCAGTGTTACTTTCCGGGAATTCAAACTTTAATCTTCATAGCACAGGATTTCTAAAAATTGTTAGGACAGCAACCTGATAAGCTGGTCTGGGGCACCGAGTTAATTGCTGCTGATTATTTTTCATACTCACCTGGGCCATGTGAAGGCTTGGACAGCAGGGAGATGTGGCACAAGAATGGCAGAGCTCTGCTAGGGATGGGGAAGGACAGAGCTCTGCCTTTCCACAGCAGCTTTTCACAGTGGTGGATCATGGATCAGATGTTACCTATACCTCCTGTTTATTGAGGTGTCTGTTCCTATGGATATCTATGTGAAAAGCCAGATGCATTTGCCATTGAAGGACAAAAACATATTTATCAGTGCCCTGTGCTGCCTGCTCAGCACTTTATCCCAGGAAGAGCTGAAAAACTCCAAAGACTGTGACCAAAAAAGGGAAGAAAACTGACTAAAGTCAATCCAGGTAACAAAAGTTTCCTTCCATCCTTTCTCCAAGCCAAACACAAGATACCTGCCCACCTCTGAGTGCCTTTCATGCCAGTTCCAGCTGTGCTGCCCCGTGGGTGCAGGTGAAGCCATGCCCCATGGGCAAGTTCACAGCATGGAAAAATTGTTTCCTTCCACATCATGCTTGCAGTACTGATCCTGCAGGAAAATCCCTTGAAATCCTGGGTAAAAGCAGCACTCCTTTCCTACAGTTTTGATGCACAGGTTTCATTTCTCAAGACAGGGCTTTGAAATCAATTTTTTTGTTGTTGTTCACAAAATCACAATAAAACTTTGCTACTTGGAGGAAATAAACAACCCTCTTACTTCTGAACCCCTGCATACCATTACAACTCAGGGTTATAACAATCAGACCTCTCACTATTAAAAATTTCTTCAATCTTGTATCCCCTTGGGGCTTCTTTTATATGAACCCTTTGTGTGGTTAGGTACAGTAGCAACAACATCTGAAATCACTCAGGCCACAGAGAATAATATTTTTATTTTAATCTTTCAAAAGGTCAGTAAAGCTGAACAGGAGTAAATTCCACTGCTAAAAATGCATTATCTGTCAACACAGCACACCTTGCCAACAGCTGCTTTGCTCAGTTCTGCTGTCTATTCAGTGCAAGAATTCTGCTTGGTGGGACATAATAGGTTTATTTTTATTTAGACCATATTTCCGAATTTGTGGGAAGCAATGGTACCTCTTTTCAAAGGAAGACTTCTCCCCTCCTTCAATAATACATATTTTTATTTACAGTAATTCTAGTAAAACACTCAATTTCTGTCCTGCCTCATTGCCAAATGACAAATAACAGCCCTAAGCAGATGAACAACTATGGGAAAATCTCTGCAATCAAAACAGAATGGAAACTGGCTCCTAGTCCAGTCTGCTCTTAAATACCTGAGCAGCAGCAGTGAGACTGGACCTGCAAACCCTTATTTTTTTTTTGCAGGAGGTGCTGTCACTGCAAGGAGCTGCCTGGTGCAGCCCCCAGCACTGGCCCCGCAGTGCAGGGCTTGGCACAACTGCCCTCCAAGGCTGCAGGGCAAGCTGGCAGCCCAAAGGCATCTCTGCCCTGCTCCCCTCCCATCCCTCCTCTCCCACTGAGCCTGAGGATGTGACAGCCTCAGTTTAGCTGGCTCATCTGGTAGGACGCTATCCCTGGCAAAATCCATGACAGCTTCCCACTCGAGCAGGGAGCTGCAGCAATCCCTGGAGCTGCAGGCAAGGGGCAGCAGCAGCTGGAGCACCCCTGTCAGGTCAGCTCCCTCAGACACACAAGCCTGCCACAGGACACCCAAGGCACCTGCTGTCTGTCCAGCCCCAAACACACAGCCCGCTGCAGCCCAGCCTCAGGCGATTTGCAACAATCCTGCACTGTTACTGACTGGGGATGAAATAATGGAGCTACACTGCCTGGCAGAGTACACCTCTTTCCCCTCCCTAAGCACAGCTGCAATGAGGAAAACCTTAAAATAGAATTATTGGGTTTTTTTTTTTAATACTTCATATGAGACTCTCTAATGCAAACCATGTTTTGTCAGCTTACACTAAGCATGATGGCAACAAGGGCTTCTTCTGTCCTGGAGACTCAGCATAAAGCTATTAAATGTCATCAGTAATGAAAATCAGAGAACTTTTGTTTACCAGTTAAGATCAACACTTGTTAAGGGGGACATTTCTGTATGAAAGCAGCTGTGAAGTTATGTTTTAAAGAAGGTTTTATTATGACAGATCTCCATCTGATGATGTATTGTTATATATAAGAATTTCTAGGCTGTCTCCCATAAATACACCTTGCCAAGGTATGCAGTAACTTAATAAAACTTTTAAAGAAAACTAAGAAGTTATTTATACTGAAACCTAGAATTAAAAAGTTTATTTGGTTTGTCTACATTCATGCAAAGCTCTATAAAAAAGTGCATCAAGAGGTTTGAAAAAGGCCTTCAAAAGACCAAAGCTGACATGTGAATTTTGTTCTCAGATTTATGCTGCCATTGCCATATAAATCAGCTGCAATAACGAGCATACAAATGCATTTGCTAATTAGCAACTTCTTTTCCTCCCTGAGCTGCTCACTTAAAAGCTGGTACACCCTTTAGACACGAGCAAATGAGGTGATTCATATTCCCATGGAAAAGTGTCTCTGCAGTTGTAATGTCACAGAAGTAGATCTGCTCTCCTGCTGCTTCTGCAACAGAAAGGAGCTTAAACCCTCAGTTTGAAAACATCACTGTGTTCTGTGTTGTTACAGAAATTACTCCAATAAGTAGAAAATACAGAAAAACAAAGAATTCTTCTGTGAGCCTTTCACTCAAAAGTTACCACACTATCTGAAAAATGATTCAATGACCATTGAATCAGTATTTTAGATTTTTCTGGACAATAATTAGAAGCAGCAGTAAGTGTGTCTCATCTGTGTCGAGCTCACATTCCCCAGGAAAGGGCATGCAACACTTGTAGGACAATTTAACCTGAGGACTTGGGCATGAGGGGAGAAGTGTCATGAGATCCCACAGAGCCCCAGGTGTGATCACAGCTGAACAGGCTCACTTTCAGTCCTAGCAAGGGCTTTGCCTCCTCTACCTAGTGGGAATCACTGCAGCTGGTTTCCCAGCTCCAAAACTCCCACCTATTTTTAAAGTAATAATATCATCCAACAAAACTTGACCAGAACAAATTTCCAATACCCCAGGTCCCAGCACGAAAAAGCAATACTTCATTCCAAAGTGCCTATTTGCCTTTTGTTGTTGTTTTTAATAGTGTTTGTGGGTATATTTGGTTTCTACAGTGCATTTGAAGAGACATGCATATTTCAGGCTAAAAAAGTGGCTCAACTATTTAGTGATAAGCAAGGCCAAATGGAGTACCTAATAATAGCACTCCAGGAAGTGAAACTTTCTCATTTAAGAGCTAAAACTGAAAGAAACATTTAAAAATGTGTCTTTTCCCAGCTAGAAATATTTTTATGACATTCTATATTTTGTATTACACACTAGAAATTTACATTGTCATCAAAGATATGTGTAGACTGTCTAGATAAAAGTCCTTTTCTGTGCAGGTATTTATTCTGTACAGTAAATTAAGGTAATCTACTTGTCAGTTGCTATGCATTACAGAATAAATGCTTTTAAAACAGGGAAATGTTTGGGAGGGGTTGTATATTTGTTCTCTAACATTTTTAGTGCTTGAGAAAATGTGACTTCAAGAATAACATTTAAAATATCACTAATCTAACGCTCACATAAATAGCATTCCATAAATTGATGTTGTCACAAATACATTCCTATCTCTCTGGCTTTGTAAGAAAAACCCCTTGACATCTTCTTGTGCTGTTTCCTAACAAAGAGCTCAGCAGCGAGCCAGCACAGCACCACAGCAAGCAGGAACCAAAGCACAACAACTCCTTTATCATAAAAAACAGTAATTGTGAGAAAACAAGTCTAATTCTCATTGCAACAGGATTATTATCACCAAAACAACGGAGTTCATCAGAGGAAAAAGTGAAGTTTAGGGAAAGACTTTGCTTGGAAGGCTGGTCAGCTGAGGGAAAGGCCCTGTCCCCCAGCAGTGCTCAGCAAAGGCAGCATAAATGCAGTGAAATTTGTGTTTATATTTGGTTTGCTTCACTGACAGGCTGCAGAAAAAAACCATTCACAGCTATCCTTTGAAAGCTTATATTTTCACTTTAAACTAAACAACAAATAGGCTCCAGAAAGTTTTCTTCATAATTCCTTAGGACTATAAAGTTAAAAGAATAATAGAGTTGCTTTTGTTTTTTTAAAGTTTGCCAAGAATTTCCACTTATATATAATATTTATTCTTATCTGTTGAGTAAAATAATAAGACCCTCTTGAAATATTTTTTTCCCCACTAGTGCTAGAACATTTCAACATTTAATAATTTTAAAATCACAATTCACAATAGTTCACAGAATTACTTGAAATTAATAACACTACCCGCTGGTGAATTAGTGCTGTTAAATTAAAAACTGTGCCATGCCAGCCCTAGAAACCTGCCCTCCTGCTTACATGGGAGCAGATAAGGGATTACTTCATTTAATCTAATTACAGTGCTGTAAAAGAAGAGAGAAATGAGTTCTAAATACTGCCAAAAATGCTCAGTATCTCCATTCTCTGATAGATGGAGACATAAAGGAAACTGTGTTTTTATTATCTCAGATGTAACTGGCTTATTCTCCTTTTCCCCCAGCCACTGTTCACCACTGAGATGTATTTACCAGAAAATTGCACCTACACCATTCCCATGTTTTAGGATAACGGGGATTTTTGTTTGTTCCAGGTGCTGATGCCACTTTAGCTAACACATCCATCCATCCCCAGTGCATCAATTCAGGCACAGCTCCCACGGAAGGGCCGTGATAACAAGATATGTGATAACAAGCTCTAGTTCCAGTCTGGTTCTAGGCAGTTTTGCATGCAATTCCTTAATAAAGAAGAACCCTGGGTACTCTTTTTGCCAGTTGTTTGCCTTTCAGCTGGGCTGCCTAACAAGAGTGACTGCCTCATCCTCACAGAAGTCTCATAACTCATATCCCTTCTAGATTTTATTTTTTTAATAAATAGATTTT
>VZUA01004219.1:0-15603 GCA_013401035.1 Horornis vulcanius
GTCGTCGTGGCAGAAGGCGCCGCAGCCTTTGCACATGATCATGGCTTTGAGGCTGCACGAGCACTGGAACGAGATCTCGTCGACGCTGCTGCTGTCAGCAAACATCTGCACAGCCAGGGCCGTGTTCCGGCTCGCAGCAAAGTTCGCTTTGTGGGTGAGCTGCACCACGCTCCCAGCAAGGCCTCGGGGGAAAGCCGGAGTGTTGGATGAATAATTAAAGCTGCTGGAATTAAGCTGCAGCTTTGAAAGCTTCCCATAAAATGCTTGCTTGATATTGAGCTGAGAGGGGATGGATGAAGGCTCCAAAGGGTGACTCTGTCCTTTTCCAGGATCCCTTGAAAACTTAAAGAAGGGCCAGTCCATGACCAGTGGCTCTCTCTCTGTGTGCCCTGCCAGTTCTGTGGGCTGCTGGGCCACATCCCCTCGGTTCTCCGCATTACTCTTGGCGGGGCTGCCACACACCAACACCTTCTCATTTCTGATCCCTCCCGGGGTGCTGCTGTGCTGCTTTGAAGTCCATTCCTCCCTGACAGCTGGGATTCCTTCTCCCAATGTACAGCCCTTGTCCAAGGGAATCTGTTTGCTGGGGGACAGGGTTCCCACGGATGAACCATGATCCAAAGCCCTGGAGTGATGCAGCCTCACGCTGGGGTTGGAAGGAAAACCAGAACCAAAGAGCTTTTTGCCTTGAACCCCACCAAAATTTTTATTGACCAACGCACCTCCTGTCTGGTTTGGTCCAAGAGAAGTAACACCTGGAGATAAAAAGAGAGGCTCTGTAGAGGCATTCAGCTTCTCCGGGCTTTTACTTGCTGTGACACTCGTTAATGGGTTGTGCTGTGGCATCTGGTGAACCTTGGGCAACTCCTTCTGCTCCTCAAAGCTACAGGAAGAAAATGTTCTTTCCCGAGGGCCCACATCTTCACACTTCGGAGAGGCACTTGCCACATTAGCCAGCTGGTCTTGGCAGCTTAAAGTCGAGCCAACTTTGGAATGTTTTTCCGGGACAGCCTGATCCTCTGCACCCTCTGCTCTAAGCAATGCTGCCCCTGATCCACAGGTTTTTTCCTGGGCGTCTATGGAAGATCTCACAGAGTGAACATCATCGCTCCTGCTTTGGGCACTCGCCTTTATTCCTACATCTGGAGAGGATTCTTTGCCAAAATAGCGACCGTTGCCTCTGTCCAATTGCAGGGAGAGGCCTTCTGACTGCTTCTGCAGCACTGGCTGTGCAATTTCCAGCTTGATGTTGACGTGGGACACTGGGAGAACATCTTCCAGTGGAAGCTTCCCTTTCAGCAACTGCATCACCAAAGGGTTGTTGGTCTCGATGGAGGACACGGGCTGAGCAGAGCTGGCCACACACTCAACTTTCTGGGGTCCCCACCTCTGAGGTGGGGGTGCAACCAAGTCCCCAGAACAGGCCGGACTCTCTGTCTCCACAGACAATTTTGACCTAATGCCATTGCGCTTCTCACTGATGCTGTGCCAGGAAGAGCCTTTCCCAGCCACCTCCCTACAGCTGACACTTCTGAAACACATCTCCACCTCCACATTCTCCTCAGCCATGTCCCCTTCCCAATCAGAAGCAGTGTCTGTTGTTTCACTGTGTGTACTCTGTATTTCTTCATCTCCACTTCTCTTCAACTCCTGCACCTCTCCCAGGGACTGATGTGCGTTTTCTGGTTCGGTTCTGGGGCACCTCTCCCTTGGCTGCAGGAGTTTTTCAGAGGTATCTATCCTATTCTGAGAAATAAAGTCACCATGCACAGAGGGCTGCACTAGAGCCTCTGCATTTTGTTCCTCATTACTCAGTTTGCCATCACTGCCTTTCCCTGCCTGCAGCTGTGCAGCGTCACACACCGCAGGGATCACTTTCTTCACTCCAACAGTCACTGTTTGGGAGGTATTATCAGCAACACATTTTTCCAGAGAAGTTTTGGAGCTGTTATATCTAAAACCAGACACCTTCTCTGGATCATGGCGTTCTGTGACACCTGATGACGATTCTGGCTGAAAAGGACAACTGGAGGAATTTTGCTTTAAATCAGGATAATCCAGCTGTATGGTGGGAGCACCAACATCTCCGAGTTCTACCACAGCCCTGTCTCCTGTGGGACTGACCCCAGCTCCCTGCCCCCCAGAACACGGCAGACTGGTCACGACAGGAACCACACATCCCAGCTTTGTGCTCTCCTGTGATGCAGCACAAGATGGGAGTTTGGTCCTTGGCTGACGGAGGAGCTGCTCAGGACTCTCCTCCTGCCTCTCAGGAGTCGCATTGTCCAAGGCTGACGCAGTCCGAGCACCACAGAACGGCCTCCTGGGTGACACATCACCAGGCTGAGTGTCCCCTGACCCTGGGGCACAGCCCAGAACACCGCTCCTTTCACTTTTTGAGGAAGAGCGATCTTGTCTGGAAGAGAGGCGGGAATTCACGTTGGCTTCCTGAGCAGCCCCTTTGGAGTCAGCCTTCCCTCCGCTCAGATGAACAGACGACTGTAGTTGTGCTCGCTGTAGATCTGACGCACGTTTTCCATGAGCTCTCTTGGATCTCCTGTGCTGGGAACGGCCGCTGGATTCTCCTCCACCGCCTCCTTCATCGGTGCTTCTCCCCCCGCCGGGGCCGCCCCCTCCTCCGATGGCGGCGGTGGCGGCTTCGCGCTGGGCTCGGGCTTGCAGAGCACGGGCCTTAATGTCTGCGAGGGTCCGGGCCCCGGGGCGGCCCCGGCCGGAGGGCTCCGTGCTGGGGATGATCCGGGGGCAGATCTGGTAAGTGGGCTGACCTTTAACCACCCAGGGTGGTTTAATACGTGAAAGTTGAATCTGAAAGAAAAGGAGATGCAGTAAGTTATAACAGCAACCGTCTCCAGCAAAATGCGTTTTACTGGCAACTGCTCACCACAATACTTAGAACAAAAATTCAACAAAAATTTCAACTTAGAAACTAATTTGGGCAGAGAAGCAGCACGGTCCCACAACCTCTGCCCTGTGATCTGTAAAGCTCTGTTCACACTAATATTGTTTTACCAGAGCCTGCAGACAAATATGAAATAAGTTATTTATATTGAAGTCTTCAGAGACCAAACTGGTCTTCTCTACACCAGGATGACTGCCCTGAAGCTACCAAAATGGGTATCCTGGTCAAAATGGGAAAAGTCAGGAGGAACACAGAGATTCTGTCCAAAAGCAAAGGAAAAGAACTCAGAAACTGCACAGGATAAAGAACACGATTTCAAGGTCTTTTGCAGTGTAAGTCAGCTCATTTCAGGCAGTGTTTCTGTATCCACAGAAATGCAAATGAAGGGAGTAAGTCAAGGTTACCCTGTACTCTTGTGCAAAGACCTTGGGATGATTTTCCATTCTTTGCCTGTCTAAATACGACAGCAAACTGTGGCAGTCAGAGACTTCACCGGCTCTACCAATGAAACTCTTCGACTCCTTCCCTTAAGATGGCCAACACTTGACATTTTAATAATGTTTTGATACTACTGAGCACGACAGCCCTGAGACACAGCAGCTCTAAAGCTCGCTCTTACCCGGATGGGTGGGACTTTGGGCTCCTCTTTAGTAGGCTGTGGCTTTTCTGGGTGAACACTTTCAATTGTGTTACGAAAGGACTGACGATCTTCAAGCCGGGGCTTCTTTTCGGGGAAGGATGCAGAGGCAGCCTCCTCAAAGCTTTTCCTCTTCTGCTCCTTGGACTCCTGAGCAGAGTTCTCCTGGGGCAAACTGGGAATTCTGCTGGCAGCTGCCAATGTTGGATCTTCTGATTTGCTGTTTGATTTGGAAGTCTCTGGAGAGAGGTGCGGTTCGGTACTCTCCGCCTTCAGTCCTGCAGCCGAGGGGCTGCTCAGATCATCTTTCTTCAGCTCTGTCTCGGGCTTTGGCTCTTTATGAAGTGAGGGATCTGGCCCCACGGGAGCAGGCTCTTTGGGAGCCTCTGTGTGCTCAGGTTCCCGCAGTCTGTACAGGCTCCTCCTGGGCCGGCAGCGCAGGTCAGCCCGGGAGCGTTTCCGGAAGCGCCCGTCCCTCTGGCGCGTGGTGGGCCCACGCGGCAGCCTCGCTTCTCCTTTAACAGACAGCTCTGTCCTGTTCTCAGCATCCTCCTGCACCGAATTCTGCGCCTGGGATTCTTCCTGGGTCAAGCCCAACCTATAAGGCAAAAAAAAAAGCCAGCTAAAAGCTAAAGCTCACCACAATTTCCTGTTACTGAATGGTGCCAACACAGGCAGAGAGTCATCAATGCCTCATTAACTCACCCTGCAAGGGGAGAACCCACATATCCCACATTGCTAATACACAGAATGAGAAAAAAAAAACCCAAAATTTTTTTATGGAAAATATCATCAGCTTTTCTTGGAAACAAAAGAGATGGGCTACAAAATTCTGCTGAACCTAGCCAATTCCACTAAGGATTTTCCCAGAGCAACAGCTGAAACAACAACACCCAACAACCTGTGTTTTTCAAGGAGTTTACACTGCATCTGCTCAGGTACCCACAAACAGAAACACACCCTGCCACCTGCATAAACATGGATAAACAGGATAGACATGGTAAAATTTCTCACTTTTGCCCATAGTAGTCCTCGAAGAACTTCTCTTTCCATTGCTCCACTCTCTTTTCCTTTTCCATCTCCTGCCGGATTCGAACTTGCATCTCGTGGGTGAATTCACCTACATGGAAGCAAGAGACTGGAATTCAGTTCCAAACAAAACTCATTCTGCAAATGCAACCTCTAGTGTTTGAGCAGTACAGCAGCTAAATGTATGAAAGATAGACCTGCTGTTAACACCCTGTTCCCCATCCCACTCTGGATCCACGTGCTGCCTGTGGCTCTGGAAAAAATCTAGAACAATATTTTAACAGACAGGCCACCATTTAAGGAAAAATAGGTCTGGCTCTAGTTTACACCTTCACCACTTGTTGCTGAAGGTCCCATGGCACCAAAAGAAATTGTACCTTCGATTTTAAACAAAATAAAGAAAAAAGTTTGGGACAACATAGCTAGATAGGCAGCAAAGCTGGACTAAGTTCCCATTCACTAAGTGCAAAAGAAAACCAAAAATTCTGCAAAATGAGCAGCTGTTCCCCAGGCACTCAGGAAAGCAAAGCCACTCACCATCAGCAAGCCGCTCCCTCCAGCTCTGTGCAGCGTGGGTGAAGAACTCGTTGTTCAGAGCGCTGCCACTGAGGCGCATCAGCCCGTCAGCCCCCACCTAGCAGGACAGACCCAGGACAAACAGAACACATCTGCTCCAGCTGTTGCACACTGAGGTAATCAGGGAAGGGAAAACACCTGAGTGCTCATACCTGTCTATCGACTTCAGGCAGGAGGTAAAGCAGCTGCTGCTGGAAGTGTGATGGAAGTGCATTAAAGGTCCTGGAGTTGATGAGCGCTCGCAGGTTTGTGTTGACAAGGATGGAGCCTGGGGTTTCAAAGTCAATATCCTCACCCCTGTTCCGTTTCATTTGCCCTGAAATAAAATTGGCAAATAAAATTAACATTGTTGTGCAAAAGTATTTCAACATTATGGGCCAAAATTTATGTCAAACTACAACAGCAAAAGGAGCAAAAGAGATGATCAGGACTGTGGTATTCAAGTGTGAAGAATGATTCTCCAGTGCAGTAATTAACAAACACACAAGTGGAATTGTGATGTGAGGTCACAGTTCTGCCATATTCAGGTACAATTCTCAATGCTGCTCTTCAGACCAGGCAAACTTTTAATTGTATCACTAACACTTAAGGTGGAAAGCCTGGCTTGTGACCTCAGGCCATCAAATGCCTCCTGGTGCTCTTTTCTCAGACACACGTGGACTTCACCATCACCAATTATTCCTCTGCCTTTAACCAGGAGCACGTACCAGTTGTGGGCTTTCGGATGCCCCTCAGCAGCTGTGGAGGATCCCTGTTTATCTCTGTCCTACTGCGCAGGCTGGTTTTGCACAGGGCCAAGGAGCTGCTGCTGCTGCTGGATGTGCTGCTGCTCTCTCCATCAGCGTGCCTTCCTGTGAAGCCTAAAAGCAAAACATCATAAAAATATGCAAAGAACATCAAAGCCCAACTGGGAGAGTGGTTTAACATACAGGAATTCTCTGTTACTAACAAATCTGCTATTACAGGGTATTGCCCAGGTACCAATTATGTTGAGTGAGTTAAACATACACACAACTCTGCAGTCTCACTCATTCTCAGCAGGCGTTACAAAAATTCTCAGGCAAACACAGATAACTGAGAACTGACTGAGAGAGATCTGTGAGGTCATTAGGACCCCCAAAGCCATGCTCACCTGAGGCAGACTCCATGTGTGCCCCGTTTACTTTCAGTGGGGTTAACACCACCCGTGGCAGCATCACACCCGTCTTTTTCTTCTGTTTGCTTGTCTGCAGACAGAGAGAAACCAAAAACAAAAGAAAGGAATGAATGCATTATGGAAGGGTATAGTAATCTTCTAAGTAATCTTTCTCTCAGTTAAAGAGCTGTCTGGCTCCTCCTTGCTGAATCTTCAGCACTACATTTAGGACTAACAGAGAAAAATTGTCTTCCCATACATGATTCCTCCCCATCCTGACACTTCTTGCCCAAGGCGACAGACTCGTAACTCTCTCTGATGCACTTGTGCACAAATAATCCCTGTCATACCACCCCAATAGTAATGAAAGCTCCGCTTGGGAGGCTCCATCCTTCCCATTAGTCCCACTTTTTTCCTACCTGGGAAGCAGTTCTGTAGCTCTCCCTGGTAGCAGGTCCCTTACTCTGAGATTCAGTGGAACAGGAGGCATTAGAAGAAGTTTCATCAAGAGACACTGAAAGAGATGAGCTCTCAGTCAGACACTGAAGTAGGTCCTGGAGTTTAAGGTTAATGTTCACCAGACACTTACCATCATTGTCACCACTCACAGTGCTGGCTTCGTTGGACCCACAGCTTTCTGCATCTGCTGTGTCCTCCAGCTCCTCCCCTTCTGGCACTGACAGGTTCCGGGACCATTGCAAGGCATCTTTCTAGAGGGGAAACAGACCTGGGGTAGCTAGAGCTCTCCCTCCCTCCCAAATCTATACCAATAGGAGCAGACAGTTAACTGGATATATTTTAACCTTCAATGTTTTTTCCTATTTAATCCTTGCAGAAAGGTATTTTAAAGCATATTTAGGCTCATAGTAGAACAGAAGTCACCTAAACTAAGAGTACCTCATAACCCCTTCCTAGACAAGTAACACTTATCCAAAATACCAGATTAATAATAATTAATTTAATAGAAAGGTTCAAAATATGTCACAATTTTCTATAAGCAATAAGCTCCTATTAAAGAGAAGCATCTCACTATGAAAGAAAAGTAGCATCAGAGTGGCCAGGCACTAGGACAGCAAGCTTAGGAGATGTATTTCCTACTTGTACGATAAAAGCCATTTCAATGCCATCTATTTCCAGCAAAATGTGTCAATTCAACAAGATTTTCTAACAGCAGAAAAAAGATGGAAATGAAATAGCTGAGATCTATCAAGTTGATATTTATCAGGGAATCCAACAGTACAAAACAATGCAAAAGAAAAACTCAAGACCAGAAACATTTCCAATATTTAATATTACTGGAAAAATAAACTAAAAATAAAAAAAAGTATTTCAGAGAGAGTTCAAGATCTGAGGAAAATACTGATGCTAAATAACATGGAACGTAGTGGAACACAGAACAAACAGCCAGAATAATGAATATATATTTTCCTATCAAGATTTTACTTGTCACTACAGGCTCTTGGACCAATTCCTTGGTCGGCTGTTTTCCCTTGTGGCTGGCAGCAAGGGAGTGCACAGGTCTGTTGTGAAGAGCAGCCACCTGAACTGGACACCAGGTACTGCAGTAAGAGAATTCATCCTGCCTGTGCAATTCAAGAAATAATAGTTGGGGTTTTTTTAAGGAATTTATCATAGATGGCTGAATACAGCTGAAAGGT
This sequence comes from Horornis vulcanius, assembly GCA_013401035.1. NCBI lineage: Eukaryota > Metazoa > Chordata > Aves > Passeriformes > Scotocercidae > Horornis > Horornis vulcanius. The sequence goes on from VZUA01004219.1 coordinate 7,956, forward strand.
ACAAGCTCCAAGAAAATAATGAATTCCAGACCTTCTCTCACATGATGATCTCACTGCTCATGATGCTCAGTGACAGGGTAACACTAAGCCCTGCACAAGGAGCAGAACTCACCCCTGGGCCCTCAGCTGGGAGCAGAGCTCAGCATTTACCTTGAGTGTGAAAAGGCTGATGCGCCCAGGCAGTTTGTAAAAGAGCCCATCCCCTCCCCGGGAATTGGAGTGGAGCATGGCGTTGAGGCAGGCCAGGGGAGATGTGCCACTGCAACAGAGACAAAGAAAGGAGAGAGTTTAAGATATAGATTGTCAAGAAAACAAACTGAAAGATCTGGTTAAATGGGCATCCTTTAGCTGATGAGGGGAACAGAGGTGATGCCATTAACTTTATGGGACAGGCACTTGAGTCAGAGCAGTGTCACTGGTTTCATTCTGACTTGTACATCAGCCTTGCACATCATAGCAAACAGGAAATGTGACACCAATTTTAAAGATATTCACGTATGTTTTTAGACATTTCTAACTTCTATTACCTGTTTCCTCCTCTTCTCTCCTGTGTTGGATTGATTTTATAAAAACCCCAGACTGATTCAGCAGTAGAAAGATGTAACAAGCTGTAGACACATGTGTTACTGGAAAGCCTCCCTGATATGTCACAGACCAAACTACTTGAGCAGAGCTCGATACAAAGGCTCTGATGATCTCATTTGTTAATTCCTACATAACTCCCTGGTTAAAGCCCCATCCTACACTGACACTGATGGAATTGCTATGTAATATGGTGTTTTCCAGTACGTCCCACATGTATAGTCAGAAAGTTGTCTGGAAGACACATTACAGCACTACTGACTGCATTACTAGTAAAAGTGAAACTGAAAACTGGACTGAGATAAAATATTTCAAAGAAAAACATTCTCAAATCAAAAAACATAGAGCAATTTCTGTTTCCACCTTGTGTGTGTGTTTGGGTTTTGGACATTTTCTTCACATGCCACAGCAACAGGCAAAGTTACCCTGTATCAGTTTCAGATCATGTGAAAAAAATTTCCAGCCTTCTGTCCCCTTAGACAGTGCTTTCCCCTCTGTGTTTACCACACTCCAAGCACACTCACCAGACACAGAGCTCTCTTAAAACAGCAAAGTAAGTAATTTTCCCCAAAACAAGAAAAAAAAATTCCATGAAATTAAAACTCTGCCAGGAGCTAAACTCAGCATGGTGCCGGCTCATGGGAATGTCAGTGCCCCATATAGAACACAGCCCTCCCAGTAGAGCAGCATGACCCCCAAACCAGGGAGCCCCACCTCAGAATTGATTCAGAAGGAAAAACATCTCAAGGCACTGAGCTATTTCCTTCAGGAAATGGAGTTTCAGGAAGAGCTTCTATACAAGCACCAGCAAAGCCTGCTGCACGTTCAGCCAGGCAGGCTCACTGCCTTTATTCTGCGAACAATCACACTCTGAAGAAAACAATCTTTTCTTAAAGCAGAGATTTAATGACCAGGGAAGGAAAAGCAGATATCCCAAGGGAAACCACCGACCTTTAAAGGAATGAGTTAGCTTTGTGGGATTTAACATGACACATGTTCCGAAGTCTGGTCTTTACTTACACACTGTGACAGGTCACTTGTAAAAACTGGGAAAGCACAGGATAATTTATGTGTGTGAAGAGCCCTGCTATTATCTTTGGCAGGGGACAGCCTGTCCACAGACATCTTCAACTGCCAGCTTAGGTAACAGAACTTAAGGGAGAGAGTTGTAGAAGATTGATTAAAGCAAAGCTCCTCTTATGAAGGTCCTCATTAAAATCTGTCTGAATTCTACTGAAATCACTGCCTATATCCAAACCAGAGAAGCAAGCATCACAGAATCATGAAACAGTTTGGGTTGGAAGGGACCTTAAAGACCATCTTGTCCCAAATCCCCTGCCATGGGCAGGGACACCTTCCACCAGACCAGGTTGCTCCAAGCCCTCTCCAGCCTGGCTTCGGAAACTTCCAAGGATGGAGTAGCCACAGCTTCTCTGGGCAACTTGTGCCACAACCTTACCACCCCCACAGGGAAGAATTTTTTCCTAATATCCATTCTAAGTCTACCTTCCTTCACTTTAAGGCCATTGCCCCCTGTCCTATCACTACATGCCCGTGTGAAAAGTCCCTCCCCAGCCTTTTTGTAAGCCCATGGAAGATGGGTATTCCAACAGTTCCAAATCCGATGCAGCAGCACACACCAGCCTCATGCCTCCACAAACAACAGCAGGTCCCACACCCAACACCTCTGTAGACGTCACTCATTTTCACTATTCAAAACACCCCAGCTGTTTCCTGATTTCACACAAACAAGAAGCAGAAACAAGCTAACATTTAGGTCCCAGAAGAAATCAGTTTACCTTCTGTAGTTGCGTAAAGTACAGGTTCAGAAAATGCAAACACCACCGTGAAAAAGAGTCCACAGAAACAAAGGGAAGGAGAAGCAAGACTAGAAATAGTTCTTGCATCTGGATTTCCCAGAATTCCATCCCTGGACAGCAGCTTTTTGTGTCTCTGGTAGTCAAACTTTTTTTTTTATTATTATTTTTGCCAGGCAGCAGTAACTGTGGCATCTGACTATCACAGTTACCCACTTTCCTTGAGCTGCAAGACACTCTGTATTTCTACTACTGTCATGGAAACAGATGGAAGCTCACAGGAACTTAACCAAGGAAAGCAGTCTCTTGCTTCTGCCCTTTCCAAGGCTTTGGAAAGGGTTTTTTTGGTTCTTTTCCACATGAAAACCACTCTGAGATGGGCATCTCCTCCCTACAATGTCAAGAGCCACAACCATGTGATGTGAGCTGCTCTCCTGGCACTCGAGAATCTGAGCATAAGCCAGTGACATAGAGAAGACAGTCTCTTCTAAAACATAATGACAACTCTAGAAATGAAGCATCAGAGGAGATAAAACTTAAACTGTTCTCAAACTCAAGTCATAATAGCAGAAACTGCTGGGAGCTACTTATGTGAGAACCATGCAAGTGAGTGGTAAGTACAGCACAATGCAGGGGCCCGATCTCCAAGAGGCATTTATTTCACAATAGATGGATGAAGGGATTCTGTATATTATCAAAAAAATCAAGAACATCTTCTAGTTATTATCAGTGAAAAAACCTCACAATCTGTATATAAATGTCTGTACTGTCATCTGAAATTACCAGGCTGAAAAGAGAAAAAGGGAAGCAAAGTGGGCTGGGGATGAGGCAGAACTGTATGAAGCAACACCAGCCTTCATACACTGCCTCCCCCATGCTCCACACTGGTTTAGACAAAATCATCAATACTAACCTCATTTCCTTTAGACCTTCAGCCTCTATGACCTGCAGAATCTGTTTTGGGGTCATAGGAGCATCTGAGTAATTTTCCAGCACCTGAAAAGACAGAAAGACCAAGTGTCATTATAGAATTGCATTCCCAGAACTACTCCATCAGCTGTGGCCCAGACCAAATAATGTGCCTCTTCAAACTTGATTCACCTGCAAAGACACACAGTAAAATTTCAGGCTACCTCAAGATCCTGGTGAACACGGATCACAGCCACAAAAGGCTTTACCTTCATCTCTTCCATAATTAACTGAAATACAAATATAGAGGAAAAAAAGCAGCAGAATTTGGCCTTGACCCCAATGGAAGCTTTACCAGACTTCACTATACATTAGATGGAGCTACTGACACATAAACCTTCCAAACTGAACAGTGGTCAGTGACCTGTAACAATATAAAACCTTCTCCTACCTCTCCACAAAGCATCCGGTATTTTTTTGTCACTAAAAGTAATACTGTGCAGCTATACAATCTCCTCAGATGACTGCATTCATTTCATCTTCACTCCATCCCAGGAAGGGAACCACAAGTTAAGAGTCAGAATTCATGTCAGAGAAGGACAGAATTCAGAAAAGGACAAAAAAACCAGTAAAGGATTTGGGAAAAAAAAAATAAATCTGGCTAGAGACACTAAAAAGACTTAAGAGTGCTTGCCTTTGACATAAAATGAAGAAAATCAGATATTAAAAGGCAACACAATAAATAACAACTCATTCTTTCAAATATTATATCAAGAATAGAAATGTCATTTATACACAAAGAAGTAAAGAGGTTATTACTTATTTTTTTTAAGCCTGTGGAACTTAGTGCTCCAAAATGTCTAGAAGCAAGAACTCAAGGATTCAAAGAAAGGACCGGACATTTCTGTGGATAAGAAGATTATCTACATAAACAGGAAACAATGAGCAAAAATAAGCTGCAGTAGATGTAAACCATGCAGTTTCTTTGGGAGCAGATTACCCTACAGCTGCCGACCACGCGCTGGCTCCTGCGCCTTTCCCGGCAGCAGACAGAGCTGCTCTTGGAATGCAAAGGCACCCAGCTCCACAGATCTGGGACCACGAGCAAAAAGAGGGCGAGACAGGCACAGACCATGGCCTGGAACAAGCATGGAAAGCAGCAACAGGAATTCACGCAGGAACTTTTTTGATCATAACCACAGTCTAAATTTCCCCAGCATCGTGGCCCCACAATGCACAGCCCCTGGTGTCATCTGTCTCCACGTTTTCAGAGTCAGCAACACAGTGCTGTCTTTCAGTCTGACTCGTGTGGAAAGCCAGAGGAAGGACCCAGATGCCCCATTTCCATCAGCAACATCTAGAAGTGAGTCACTGCAGCAGCCACGCCAATGGGACATAAGCAAAATCACCCCAAAGCTGTGCAGGCCAACATTTGCACCTCAGACCACCTCCACCTTCCACAAGTGATGAAAAACACAACTGCAGTTCTGCACTTCAACTGTGTATTGTGGTAAGACTGGGTCGGATGGGGCTTGGAGCAGCCTGGACTAGTGGAAGGGAGTGGAACAAGATGATCTTTAAGGTTCTTCCAGTCTAAACCTTGATTCTACAAATGGAATTTCTCAAATCATATCCACACAACTATTTTGCAGATGCTTGAAGCTCACAAGCTTCTGAGAATGAGGTAAGAAAATCATGGGGAAGAGAATTAGAGAATTAAATTGAGTTAAAACCCAAATGAACACACAGAGTGTAAAGAAAAATCAAAGCAAGTGATAAGCCATATTCAGAGAGTAAACTAATTAATTCTATATGGCTCCATCACACTTCTTCCTCCCTCCATAGGTTACAAGGTCTCCATGCCTCCCTCATGAGCTGTCACCCCATCACTCAAAGGCTGCAGACAGCTGACATGGGGAAACTCATTGCTCCCGAGCCCAGTGAGATCTGCAAAATACAACACGTCTGTTCCAAAAAATCAGGGAATTATTCAAACCTCTCTCAAATGACAGACACAGCAAGCAAAGTATATGGCCTAAAACTGAGCACAAAGGAGCATTTACATACAGATAGAAGAATCTATGCTCAGGGGAACAATTTCCAATCAAGAGCTGTATTAAGTGTACAGAACACTTAATGGAAGAACTGGGGGAGAGAGGATCCTGCAAGCTTTAAACACCGAATCCCAGTCTCCAGCACTGCCCTTTCTATCCCTCTCCAACCTGACACTCCCAACACCACATCAGCCTTCCACCCAGAGCTACAACTTCAACATCATCTATTCCCTACCCCCAAAACAGAATTTTCCCCCCTCCACTATTTCTATCACTCATAGCTGAGGGTTCCTGTGCCTCTAATTATAGAAGTTTACATCACTTCCTCAATTTACTGGTCATCTAGCTCTGACAGCACTTGTGGGACCCTGCCTTGGCTTTGAGTATCCAGATGAACCTTTAAACGTTTATTTTATGGAACGTGCAGTGTTTTGGCTCTGTAGGAGGAGCAACACTGAAGAACACTTTTGCCTGTGATTCTCAGAAACGTCGAGCAGAATACAAAATACACCGGCACACGTCAGAGAGGGAAATTAAAAGCATTTTGACAGGGAGCATGTGTAAGACTAGTGTGAAATAAGGATCTATTTTTAGTGGATTTACAATCAGTCCTGCAAGCTGGAAGTGCAGCTATGCAACTGTAGGTCTCTTTAAGTGGATAATCTAGTATGAGATCGTTCTATTTTTGGTTCATCAATGGCTCTAAGATGCTGTTGAGGCTTAGACATCTCATGCACTCACCGTGGCTGAGGTCCTGGCCAAAAGACAGGTGAGAAGAACTGTGTGAAGAAATGCCTTCCCCATCACACAAGGGTGATGAGGTGCATTAGGTGACTGCTTTAGAGTCACAGTCTCATGTGCTGCTTTGGGCAGCCTATAAATACTGATTTTTTTTTTTTTTTCATCTGTCAGAGCTCAGGATGTTTGAATGAAGTGACTTTGTGCAAGGTCACATAACACAGCCTCTGCCCCCAGGGTCACCTACCAGGAAAGCATCCCTGCCACCTGCAGTGACACACCTGGTTCAAAGAACCTGGATCCCAAGGAGAAATGCAGGATGGAGACCATCAGGCTCCGGCAGTGAAGTTCCACAGTAGCTGCCTTATGCCCTTCTCCAGTTTTTCAAGCAAAGCCACGTGGGTCTAAAATATTATCATTTACACACAAAAGATGATGGAAGTGAGAAGCTTGTCTGATTAGGTTTTCTCCTGGCAAGCAGTAAGAAAACACTCCAATAGCCAAAAAAATCTTACTCAGAAGCACCAAGAGTTATCCTGAATATCCTCAGTATGTTGATCATATCCATCATGAGCCTCACTGGACACCCCCACACTGTTCCTTCTGAATGTTTACATGCATCAATGCATAACCTGGGCTGGCAAAACCAAAACAAACACACACAACAGAAAAAAACAGCGAAACAAACCACCCTCAAGCTCTGTAAATCCATTTCTTTAGAAGTCCAGGTGCTACACAGAAGGAACACATGTATCCACCTGAGTTGTACACCACTACGGGGCCAACAGGAGGAACTGGGGGATCCATTCACATCCAGGCAGCTGCACTGTCCCTTAGTCCATCCCTGGCACTGCTGTACCTGTGTCACTGGGTCACCAGGAGAAAGCCAGCTCCTTCCACCCAAATGCCAGACAGCCAGCCTAAACACCTCAGCATGTAACCCTTAAATCAAACCTCTGACTAGCTCACTGAAAGACACCAAAGTTATTTTTCATTTTTAGATTTCCTACTTCATAACTGACGTTCAAGACAGATTCAGCCTAAAGGCTTCACACGGGAAGTCACCTTCCTCTCCCTGTCCAATGACAGTAGCATTGCTTGGAAGCTGAAACCTTCAACAAGGAGATTCTTTTAAGACAAAAGGACTTTTCCATGGCCAAGTCTCCTAAACCCAAAAGTGACCAAATACGGGCTGATTCAGGGATGTTCAGCCCAGCTGCTGCTCCGGCAGCCCGGCACACGCCATCGGCCCTCGGGCGCTGCCGGCGCACAGAAAGAACCCGCACCCTCGGTAATTAAACCAGAAACTTTTGACAGCGGCCGTGCCCTCTCCGGAGGCTCCGGTTCCTCCCACCGAGCTTTCAAACCATCTGAAAAGCAGAGAATAAGCGGAACCGTTCCCGCAGCCCTGCCCGGCACGCACTGAACCGCTGCGGGACGGCACCTCCCGCGTCCCATCCCGGGACCCACGGCAGCCCCGCCCGGCGGGAGGCGGCGGAGGCCGCTGGGACCCCCGGCGGGCGGGCAGCTCGCCACTGAGGGCCGGGG
>VZUA01004233.1:7772-27086 GCA_013401035.1 Horornis vulcanius
AGTTAGGAAAAAAAAAAACTCATAACTAGAGGGGGATGCCCAAACGAATTACTCTAATAGATGAAAAAGTATAGAAGAGGTTGATAGTTTAAAATAGATCCTGCATTTTAATGAATTTCTATCAAAACCAATCAGCAGCCTTCACATTGTTGGCTAAGAATATTTCTATTTTCCCTAAATAGTCTCAAAATTCCTCACATTTGAACCTGGTATACAGTCTTGAGAATTATGAAGAATGTGAGTTGCTTCACATCATCAGTAACCCACTACACACCATGGGCTCTATTTAATTTGAATGGTCCAGGTTTATCACCTTTTGGTTCCTGAATCATGCTTCTCTTTTGGCCACTCAGACACTCAAGCAACACCTTTTACTCAATGATGGAAAGATTTTATGACTCACAGTAAAGCCAAACTGTTTTGGTTTTGATTACAAATAAATATGCTAAAGTCCTTTCCCTTATTTAGGACAGTAGAAAAACATTTGGAATAAAGAGGTTGTGAATTTATGGAAAGGCCATAATTTACTCATAAATGGCAAAACTCTCACGTTACATAAAATACCATAAAATTATTAATTTAAAATGCATACAGTAGCTTTCAGAGATATCTAGAAAGTACTTAAAATGCTGTCAACTGCCCTATGTCATTCACATGTTTGTTCTCTAGTTTGTTCATTAACAGAGCAGTTTAATAAAAATTATCTATGAATGAACAAATTGTTGTGATTTTTCATCTGACATAAACAAGCAATGAGACCAAAAGTCCAGGTGGTGAAATTCATATTGCCTATCTAGTAACTGGGGTTTTTTTCCATAGACTTTGCAAAAACCATTTGCTTCTTAGATGGTGAAAAAATTGATGTGGTTTTCAGATGGTGTTTATCACAAGTGGCTAATGACATAGATATAAAAGGAAAAAACTATTCATTTTAAAACCTTGAGCTGGTCTTAGTAAGCTAGCTCTTCATTTCAGAAAGTTCTTATGAATTCTAAAATTATGTGTAGACCAACCACACAAATGCTACATGAGCACATTTTAGGGAAAGAACAGCAATTAAAATCAGAAATTTTCGTGCATTTGTGCCTGTATCAAAAGTAAGCTACACAGAGATGGTCAAAATAAGTATCTTTTAATCTGCACAGACAAAAGCAAAGTCTCAGATGAAAAGTTAAAGTCCCTTCAGCTCAGTAGCTTCTGTTCAGTGACAGAAGGTTTTTCTCAACAAGCCTTTCACATGCCCTTCAAAAAAAAACCAAAACAAACAAACAAACAAAACACTCCAAACAAAACAAACCCTGAACTTAAATCTGCACATTTTACAGAAATGGTGTTTGATTACCTGTGGAACCCACTTACTGAAAGCTCTGTCTCCAACCAAAGGTGCTCTTTGAGGTATGAGAAGCACTGTCTGGCCTGACTGACTAAAGTCAAGCAATAGCTGTGCTGCTTCCACAATTCTTAATGCCCCTAGGCATCCTTTTAATACATACAGCACGTTTCACATATTTTTTACTTTGTTAGACCATGGACACCAATTCCTGCAATTTTGCTAGGCCATTTTCTACTCCAAAGGGGCTTTTCTGATAATCTTTCTGAAATGGTGAGAAAATGACTGATAAAAGAGAAACAGAATTTTTGAGAGGACACATTTAGTACTGGATAGACTTATTTTTGATTTATTTTTCAGGATGATCTATCATTTCCAGGACATGCTTGTGTGCATTTCTCTGAGGGGCAAAAGCTTCTGAAAGCACAAAACAGTACAGTGAATGCATCTGCCCTGACTCTTCCCACATGGATAGTTCTGCTCCTCCTGGTGCCTGCACTTCCTTGTATTTTCTCCAATCTTCAATTCACAGTAAACAATCTACAGCTGAGCGTTTGCTCAGCAATTCAGATAGGTAAATGAACAATGCTTCGGACCTAACCTTCTTCCCAGCCCTTGTTTCTGGTTTAAATTTCCATTGTTTTGCTATGTTTTCTTTCTAACCAGTCACTTTTCTCTCTGGTCACCTGAGACTCATTTTCTTCCACTCCTAGGAAAGTTCCCTGATTTTCTTCCCCCTGCTTGGCTCTTGCCAGAGCCCAGCCTTCCTGAATCTATGAATGGGGCCAAAACTCATCCTTTCCTATGGACCTCTTTCAGGGCTTACTGCTTCCCATGCAATGTGACCCAGATAATGCTAGCTGAACACAAAGGAAATCTCCGTCAGATTAATGTTTGTGTGTTTGTATTAATGAATACAAACACACATACATTCATCTGACATGAATGCATATTAATACCTGTCTATTTTCAGAAAAGTCCAAACCACCCTTTCTACACCTTCAGCCCCCCAATATATTTACAGCACATTATTCAGCCACATACTTTAGTAATTTCTAAAAATAATTATTTGACTTTATTATGATCCTTCTAATCTTCTCTCTGTTCTTTATTCTGTTTTATCAAACTCAGTTGCACCCTGGATTCATGAATTTTTTTAGCACCTTGTGAGCTCCTATCAAATATTAGTAGCTAATTCAGTTGAGCTGATATGCTCTGTGCCTATCATCTTTTGTGGTATCCATTATTTGGGGACATTCTTATGAACATAAGAAATGAGTCTACCATTTAAGTGTAAGAGTTTTACTTCTTGTCTGGCTATTTCTAACTTGTAGTTAATCAGTTTAATCTTCAGAGGAAAGTCTGTGGGTTTTGTTCCTTTTAACTATTGTTGTTTTCTTCCTGGTGGTTATTCTCAGTTTGTTTGTGTTTGATCTAGAAGAGACCTCCTGAAAAATGCCTCTTCAGCCACAACAATATGCAGAGACCTGTATAACAAATTTAGCATCAAAGTAGCTTCTGCTATTCTGACGTGTCAGAATAGCGCTGTTACTGTTTTTCACCTCCAAGAAGGAGTGAAACAGGATAGATGGTCTTGAGTCTAAAAATATCTGACCAAGGGCTAGCTCAAGAAGAAAGATGAAATTTTTTTTTCACTGTCATTCTGCTTTGCCACCCCAAAGTACTGGAACACAAAATTTTATCTTACTGAGAGGTGCACACACTCGTGTAACTTGCTCCAAACCCAACTATTCTGCAGCAGGATTTATTCATTTATCCTTAAGAGCTGGACTATGCACTTGAGTTAAACCATTAAACAAAATTGTTGAAAAGGAAATGCTAGCTTTCATGTGCTTGAGAGGGCTGTGGTGAGGGGGAGGTCTGTAACAAAATTCAGGAGAAAAGGTCCCAGGCAGTACCACCATCTGACAGCTTGGTTTTGTAACACCACATCTGTTTCAGAGTGCCAAAGGCAAGCCAAATTTTCTTTCCTGCAGTTGCACAACTTCAAGAATTACTGAGCAGTGTGGGCTGAAATTCACCGCTGGGCTGAGTGGCAAAGCACCTGCCAGGAACACCTCACGCAGTTCAGCTCCAACCCCCGCCTGCCTTCAGCTTGCATGCCTGGCTAAACCAACAGAAGACCAAAGCATAGACCTTGTAAAGTGGAGGGTAATTGCTACACAGCTCACAGCAAGCTGGGCTCCAAGCAGCCCTGGATTCCCTGCATGTGTCTAATATATAACGCTACCTGCTCTCGCTGGACCCCTTGCAAGCAGAGGTGGTCTAGCCAACAGAATACATTTTGGGGTGAACAGACCTTTATTAAGAAGAGGAATGAATCCTACTGTGATCTTAGTTGTGGTCAGAGCTAAGCAGTGAGCACAGTTTGCAGCAAAGGAGCAAAGACTTCAAATGCAACACATTAAAGTATCGCTGGAACAATCTTATTTAGGTGCTCTTTGGTGTAACTATTCGTGGAAACAAAGGCACCATATTAGTCACAGTGCTATTAATCAAGTTGTCTGGCTGACTCACAGCAGAAAAGTGATAATAGAGTAATCAAAAATATGGACAACAAAACAGTTTATGGCTACTTTTCTGTGATAGTAAAAAAAAACAGGGGAAAGGAGTGGTTAAGGTCAAGTCACGGGTTGTATTACAAGGACATAGAAATAGGTTGCAACTCCTAATAATTGATAATGCTTTACAAGAAAAAATTCATGGTTCACATCTTTCAAAAATCAGATTTTAAAACAATGAATTAAAATATCACCCCTATCAATTAAAAACTGCTCAGCCACATGTACTGCAGATGCAGAAAGGTAGGGCAATAAAACATCATGGAAACAGTTTTCTCACCTAAAGAATGAGAAGGCAAAAGTGGCTGGAGTTAAATGGGATTAGGTTTACAGTGTCTGTAAAACACTCTGAACAGCTCCTCAAGCCTTCTTCTCCTGGTTCCACCAGTTTTCCAAGGAAAATAACATTTTTTCCATATGTGGAAATCTACACGCAGTGATTTACCCATGTTTGATATCTTACACTAATAAAGCAATTCAGCTTGTAATTTCATTAACTTTGGTTTTTTCTAGGCTTCTTTATTCATTTACAATTAGGCTGGAAGAGTGATTACATGTGTGACTTGAGGTGGGAATGACTCATATTCACGTTCTTCAGGAACGGCCCCTGCAGTGTCCCATTAAGCCTATTTGCTGAGCAAACGGGATTCCCAAGACTGAATTCCCTGGACTGCAGTGGCAGTGGGAATAATTAAATGATTTTTGCAGAATTTTCAAATTCGTTAATTTACATTATATAAATTCTAAATTTTGTGCCAGAGCTTACCTGGAAAGACTCATTTACTTTTGTTGAAGGTGAAATTTGGAGTTTCCCAGCTGGAGGCCTGCGTCACAATGTTTCATTGTGATCATTTTTGTGAAGGATAGAAATAAAAAGGGAGCCTTTATCTTACTTTCCTTCATTCCAAGTTGCTTATACATTAGGGTTAGATATTCATTATTATACTCATATTCCTCTTGAGATAGACAGTAAGGTAGATATCTTAAAGTGAAGGTAACGAGGCTGTGAGATCATATACAAGAGAGGCTCATAGGTACAACAAGAACCTTGGGAGATTTGTATTTCATCTCCCCACTTTCCTGCTAATGCTAAAGTTGCAGAAAACAGCCCAGATTCACTAAATTAGTTATTTCTGTTGGCTAAAAAACACCAACAGAGCTTCTAAAAACTTCTTTTTGGATTCCTGAGGCAAATGGCTGGGCCTCATGTTCTGCATGGAGTTTCCAGCTAGAAGCTGTAAAACCTTTTAGTATTTTGCCTCAGCTCTTCAGCAACATGATCAGGGTGTGCCATGAGGCGAACCAATTTTCCCATTGCAGAGGCTATAGCTCTGAGAGGGGTATTTCTGCTACAAAAATGTCTGGTGAAAACACAGGCTGCTCCTGACTCTTGTGTATACAGTGTAGGCTGTGGGCTCAAAGCCACTCCCGAGGGGCCAGCACTGACTTCATATTATGAGCACAACTGCCTCAAGTAAGTGCTCATAACTCTTTACACAGAGAGTTTCTATCACAAAAGTCAAGAAAGTATATAAATACAGCTAGGTACAGTAGGTCACACAGATTTGTTTCATCAGCCTTTGACTGAAACATGGTTACTGCAGAGTTTAGCAGACCAATTTGAAGCAGACACATGGTCCTAAATGACTTTTATCCCAAAAGTAAAACCAGTATTTAATGATAATTTATACCAAGCCAGCAGATGTGTAGGTGAGTGAGAAATCTCCTGTCCACTTTGCCATAGTGCTGGAAATTCAACATCATTAGGTTCTAAAACAGCCTTGATTTTTCACAAACATTATCTATAACTACAATACAGTTCAATGTGTGAAGCAGCAGAAAAATGGCCTTGGGATAAAAGGCATCTCTACAGCACTCAGAAGATGAGGGGAAGGATAAAGAGCCATGCCAGTGCTTATGCATACAGGTAGATTTTGACACAAAGGAGAAAGGAAAATCTGCTGAGTGATGCAGTGGGAATGGGAACATTCATGTGGCACACGGAGAATGCTTCTATTGACATTTCTTGAGCCGATATAAACAAGAAGGCTGCATTACTGATGGCCAGAAAAAGGGCGTTGAAACAGAACAAGAAAGAAAATGAATAGGCAATAAACACCTGACTGTTAACTTTTAGGATTGTAGATTAAAAAAGTGTTGTGTTTGGTAGCAGTGTTTTTTGTCCATTCTATAGAATTTACAAGACTCAGTGACAGCTGGGGTGGGACGACTCACAGACACTTGACCAAAAGAGATACCTGACTTGCAGGCCTGAGGAAAGGTTGGTAGCCTGGATCCAGGAGGAAGCATGATTCCATTTGACACTACTGGATTGAAGCTGGTGTTGGTCATTCAGAGAAACCACAGGGACAAGTCATGGGGGTGAAGAAGATCCTCAGCTTAAACAGATGGGGATACAGGTAGGGCAAGGGAAGTATCAGAAAAGTCAAGATATTGAGACAAAAAATGCCAATTAACTGTTGAATGAGTTTGGGATACTGACTATGAATCTGGTCAGGTAGAAGTCTGGTAAGACTGAGAACATCTCCTCCAGTGGAGTACAAGAAGCAAAATACATATTTATCATTTGGAAAGGTGGACATTTTCAAGCCTGTGTTTTTATATCTGGATAGTATCATCTCCTTCCATGGTTTTTCATAACAAACTGAGGCCAGGCTTATCAACCCTCAATGAATGTAACTGATATGGCATGAAAAAACATGAAAAGTATGACTAAAGACATATCAAATAAAGAGAGTCTAAGAATGGATTAAAAGCGTCAGCTGAGGGGTATGAAAATGAAAGCTAAGTCAGGAAGGATAAAGTCACTGAATTTCAGAACGGTGAAATCAGATTTCACACTTGTTAATTCCAGATATGGGTCAGTCTAAAATTGCACATTTAGCCCAAGGCACATGGACTCTGCTAGATCTTGGATCAAGTTCTTCTAAATTGTAGCTCTACATGCAAACTATAGAGCTGTTTGTTCCAATTCAACACCAAATACTAAATCATATTTAGTGGGAGTTTTTGGGGTGGTATACAAGTATTTGTGTGTTTCTTTGAGACTTTATCAAGTGCAACGCAAATCACTCATGCACACAAGCCTTCACCAAGTCCTTTTTTACATTTCTGTACAAAGTGCTGGAGAAGACACCACTGAATTCTTCCTATAAAATGTTCTGTGGCTTCCAGCAGTTTTGGGGGCCAATGGACAGCTATCACCTCTGCTTACAAACCATCCTGCCACTCTGCTTTAGCAGTGAGGCACCTTCTACTTCACCTGCTGAGACCCTGCTGTGCTGCCATGTACTGCAGTACGACCTTCTGAAAGTACGCTCACCTAGTCTATGTTCCCCAGTGAATGTGTCAGATGTCTCCTCCTCCCTCCTCCCAAATCAAAATAAAAGTCTGCTCTTCAAGTTAGTTATACACTGAGAAGTAACACCTTGTGATGGGAAAGCAAGGAGCCTGCAGCTGAGACACACCTTGGAGGCAGATCTATCATTGCCCAAGCCAGTTTACAGCTTTGAACAGCTCTTGTCTATTACTATTACTGGAACAAAGCACAGTCAGGAATTTTGAAACTGCATCCAAAAATCTCCTGCTTGCAGAGTCTGATATGAGTCTGGGCTATCCATATATGCCCATATGTGCATGGATATTCAAGTGATGACTTTGTGGATTTAGTCCAACCACTATGCTATATAAGGCTTCTACCATAAAAATCTCTTTGTTGTGCACAGTTTCTGTGACACTGCCGTGAAAAAATCCACTTTCTTGGAAAGCTTTTTCCCCATGTGTGAGGAGGGCAGATGCTGTGGGAACTGCACTGCCAGATCTGTGTGACTAAATTAAAAATACTATGGCACCAATTAACACCATGCCTTTCCATATACCCCTTTATGAATCTGTTCCATGTAACATACATCCGTAGCAACATGCAGCCATAAATTCCTGATCTATCAGGAGTCAAGCTTGTGAAACTGTTTCTTCTATGGTTTTTCCATACAGTCAGCATGCAGAAAATGGCTATAAAAAGGAATACACTCCAGGTCATCTGGAGGGGAAAGGCTTGCAGTGCCACACATCAAGGAAGAAGTCTGCTGGGCCATCTCACAGCCTCTTCATCCTGCCACAGCTGCTCACCATATGCTGCCCTTGATGGCAAAGTGCCCTTTGATGACTGATCTTACCCAGGCCAGGGGACACTGAGATGTCATACATAACAGCTGGGAACTTGTGGGAGATGATGAAGTCATTTGTCATTGAATAAATCCAAAACATACTCCCATAATAGTCATTGTGAAGAAAATTACCTCTAGCCAAAACCAGCACTTGTGGTCACAGCCTCTACACTGGTCCCAGTGAGGGTGCATAAGGCCCACCACATTCCAGGCCTGGGTCAGCCCCTGGCACACATCTGGGGAGAGGGTGGCATTGGTGTGAGTGCAATGACTGTACACCACTCAGCCCTGCATAGCTAGTCCATCCCCCCTGCCTCAGGCCGTGTGCGGGATGTGTAAACAGATTCAAAAGGTCACGTTGGAAAGATATCTAAAACGTGAGCAAAAACACCCAAGAAAAAAGCAGTTTTTCTTTCTTTTCACTTCTGACAGCCTGAAAATTCTTCAGGTTCAAAGTATTGCCAGTGCCTTTGCTGCACAACTTTCTGCTACCCTAGCCCAAAACACACAGCCCTTTGAAGAAAACGTGCAGTGTTCCCTGGCCTCTCTGCACCGCAGAAGCAACTTCCTCCAAAAGAAAGCAACTTGTTCAGCAGAGATGTGGGACTACACAGCACCATGCATCTTGTTTCTATACTGGCTTCAGCATTTTCAACAAAAAGCTCACACATGTTTATTGAATCATCACATACCACACAGCTTGGCACAAAGAACCACTCAGAATTGAATGGCATGTCCTCAAATCTCTTTACACCAGCCTGCCTGGGCACAAAGTGAGCAGAGCCATCTGGATTCAGCCTTCCAGGAGGACAAAGTGCTCAGCCTGTCTGGTGGCTGCAAAGTTCAGTAATCTCTGACTCCATCCTGGATCAGCATGGTGCCTGATTATGAAAGATCAGCTTGAGGAAAGCTTGTCAGCTGAGGGGAAAAAAAATTACACATTTGTTTGTGTTTGCAGTCAATGTAGAACAAAAAGTTGAACAAACTGAATTCTCCTCTCTTCTGGATGGTGAACACGCAGACATAGGAAAGAATTTTACATAGGAATAACCAACAAATATAGATGCTGCTACTTCTAATCATCTTCCTTTTTTCTTTTTGAAAGGAGGAAACCCATAATTTTCATCACTAGCATTATTCATTGAAATCTCCAGTCACAGCAGAAGCCCTACAGAATAAAGTTTCAGCTACATATACTATTTAATACTTATTGATACTTTACGCTACATTTATCTAATGGCACCTATCACTTCAGTTCAGCTCAAATAAAGCAAACCCCATTGGCCTTGGGGACTATGTCCCCACATAAATGTGGGACTGCAAGTAAGAAATGATGATGTTCTTGCTCTGACGCACAGCTTAGAACACTACAGAGTAAAACAGACCTTTTGCAAGCTCCTTCAGAATTGACTGTTCACTAGAAACATCCCCACCCATAACCCTGTGCAGAGTTTATTGTGACCCATGACAATGTCTGCAAGTATCTTGAAAATTATTTTTTTCTGCATACTTTTTTCATGCCTGTCACGAGTTATGGTAGAACAGCAGTCAGTCCAGATACTGTTATGAAAAAAACAAACAAAAAAATAAATAAAATAATATTTCTCATTTGTCAGATTGTGTTTGCTTAGTTTCATTTTATATTTCTAGCCCACAGAAGCCTTACAGGAAATTTCAGCTGGTAAAATGTAAATTTACCGTAATTGTGTAGTAGTACCAGATGCAGCTGACCACAAGTTATAAGCTTAAGAAAAAAAAGTGTTTGCACTAACAGGGTAATAAATGACAGGAAACAAAATTGCCTGATGCTAGCACAGGCTTGTGAGCCTGTGAGTCTCAGAAAAAAAATGTGTACCATACCTCCAAAGGACATCATGCATTCCAATGAAATTCCCACAAGGAGGAAGACATATGCTAGAAAAAAGTTAGAACTGCAGAGAAAAATTAAGCTTTTGTTTTGTTAGCCTACTGCATGCTTCTCTGAGGGTTGGTGGGACTGCTGGCACAGAGACCAAAATGTTCAACCAGGGGCATTCCTTCTTTCTGGTAGGGGAAAGAGGTGTTTTTCCGTGTGAGGCCTCATACGAAAACCACAAGCAGAGCTCTTAGAGCTAGAAAAGCTCTGTTTTCTAACTTCATGCTCAGACACCAACACTGGCTGCAAGTATTACAGAGAGCTCCTCTTTGCTCTGTGGGACAGGCTTAGGCTTTGAGCATCCCAGGTTGCCACTGAAGCTGAAGATCTCATTGCTCTGCTGTGGAAACAATGCCAATGCCAGAGCTGGCTGGTGTCCTCCTCCAAGTGGCAGAGGTTGAGTCATCCTGACTCTGCTTTCATGATTCTCTCTTTCAGTGTTAATCACACTGTTCTTGGCCTCTCTGAAGACTCTGTGCTGTTTTTCCCCCTCCTCACATCATCTTTTGTCTCTGAAGTTACCTGTCTTCATAGTGTCAGATCACCTATAACTCATCCTTAAAAATTACTAGTTTGCTTACTTCAGCAGTCTTGTCTTCAGGACCTTGATAAATAGTACTTTGGGATTTCATGATAACAATATTTATAAGGCAAATATTATTAATTCAGTTTGCAGATAAAAGAAATCCCAACAAGCCCACACCACACAAACACCCATCTAAGTTACTCCCAAATGAAACTGATAATAGATGTTGCAAGATTGACCTGAGCAGGTGCATTTGGGGACCAGCCTTTCTCCACCCATCTTTGAAGGAACAGGAATTTGTGTGGCTAAGTACAACACGAGAAGACCAGGGAATTCAGCCACCATCCTGCAGGATATAAGTCCCTTCAAAACACTAATCAAAGAGGGAAGGAGTGTGAAAAGTTTCATCTCTGATTCTTGGTCCAGCAGAACACCTGATCCAACTGGATGACGCTAGCAAGCATGGAGATGAGGGATTTGGGACAAACTACCACGGCCTTCAGCCAAAGGCAACCAAAAAGTGCCAGCAGCTGCCTCATGCAGCCCCATTGCAGACTATGAGAATCCAAACTCTCAGAAAATCCCAGTAGTCTGTTTTGGTTACTTGTAAGGCACCAGTAATTCATCCCATGACCTTCTGTAAAACAGGATTTCTTGACAATCATATCTTCACCCTTCGAGGTGGCATCCAGTTCCCCTGCTTACCAACTTTTTTTAAGCTTTGGAGCATTTTTCCACTGGCTTTGTGGAAAACATAACCTTAATAAGTGGAGGAACAACAGCAAGCTTGACTTTGGCAAAATGTGGAGATGAACGACATGATGGTTTTAAGGCCTTGACCTCAGCTGAGCCAGCACATGGTGCAGATGACAGACTGAGGCATTAGGGCCTGCAGGAGGTCAGAACACACTAGGCAAAGTGCAAGGGCAGGTGACAATTTTTCTAGCTTAGTAGGACTGCTTAATTAAAGACTAATGAAGCTGCTCCTCAGGAAAACATACCAAAAAATGGTATAAATGTGAGACTAACTACAGCTACCACCTGATCACAGAACAGGCTTTGCCAGCCAAAGGGGATGAGAACTACTAAGGGTGACATTTTCTCCTCCTTTGCAAGGGAGCTCAGCATTCCTGTCTCCTAAACACCTGAAGATATCTATATGTAAATATATGAAATCCCCTAAATGTAAAAAATTAAAAACTCTCAAAAACCTTTTGAGACAGCTCATATACACATAAAGATTTGGAATGCATTATACTTTGTTTGTGGTTTTTCAAATGATCAAACAGTCATACTAACAACAGAGCTTGTTCCCTTGCTGTTTACTAGTGGTGGTAGTGCATTGTAGCATGTAATATGATGTGTATATAGATGTAATATTTATACTTCATTGGAGCAAAGTAGCTCTGCAGCAAAGGAGGAATAATTTTTCAAACACAAGAGGAAACTTCTGGCGTTCCTTGGCTGCTTTGGATGGGCAAGTAAACAGCAGAAGGAAAATCTCATCCAGTATCTTCAGCAGAGTTTCAAGTTACAGTACAGGAACTTGCTTGTCTAAGAGGAAAAAAGCACAAGACTTTGTCTCCAGTAACCTCTGTGGCAGCAAGCGTGTGTGCTAATTAACCACAAAGAGGCATCTACAACAGATACTTAGGTTTGCTGAACATTATATAAAAGTTCCATATCTCTGTTACATGTACCAGGGACCAATCCAGTATCTCTGGATTTCATTGAATAACATTACCTTTACTTCTATAGACTTTGAGTCGTGGTCAGATTGAAGATACAACAGGGACTTTAAGACAGTAAAATGGAAAAGAAACTGACTTCTTATGCTTAAATTTAAACATTTTGCTATTTGTGTCACAGACATAGGATATCATAAACTCCGTGCCATTCATGGACTCAGAAACTGCTTCTCTCCAGCCAAGTAAAGCAATACCTTTTTGGGCTATGCGTTGTTCTCTTGTTAGAGTATCACTTCTATGAGAGAAATATCCATTGTAGTGAACCAAATGTAAATAAAATTTTAACAGCACAAAGCCTGCCAGACAAATCAAGACTTCAAGTATATTTCTCAGATCATTGCAAGTGTTTCATAATACTTTTTCAATAATTTTCTACAATGCCTACCTTGCAGAGAAATGTGTGAAGTATGCTAACACCACTTTTGTCAGGCACTTAGCTCCTTCAGCCTCCTCTAAACCTGTTTCAAAACTCCCCAGCTGATTTTGCAGCATGCAAAACCACAACAGACTAATAGGAAATTGTCTAAAAGTCACTGCGGATGACTTTCGGCTTGATCAACTCTTGCCCAAATCAGGCGATTTCAACAGGAAAGGTAAGCATTTGAAGCCTACCTTTTTTTAGAGGAAGGTGTGAAGATTCTCGTAGAGAGTATAATAGGTTCAGAGTTCATCCCTGAAAGAGGAACTGTTTGACTGTCTTATTCAAGAAACCTAAAAGTGTGGTTGATTTTACTGCCAATTCTTTCAAGGTGAACCACAATAAAATTCCACAGACTTTTGACCGTTCTTTACCAGAGGTTAAATCTTCAGTACCTTACACATAGGGTTTTCTTAAACAGACATGCTTGAGGAAATAAAAACTTCTCATTCAGATGCTGCAGGTTTCAAACCTGATTTGCCAGATTTCACAGCATTTTACAGGAGATGGTAGGAATTATTACCTCTGTCTTTAGCAGAAGAAATGGAAAGAGAAAAGTATAAAATAATTGGCAAAAGGCATAGAGGAAAACACAGAACAGTTCATCAGACTTGCTGATGTTATCACATCAAAACAAATACTGATAATATTTTTATTAGCTTTCTTCAGTTTTTTTTCCCTCAGTCACATTTCTATATTAATGAAAATCAGACTCTCCACCAGAACAGCAGAAGAAAATTAATTTCACAGGATACAGATGTGTAATACTGTTAAACAAATTTGTTTCATATTATTCTTAATAAACTCAATTTCAAATTAAGTGAAGAACCTTCCATGCAGGAAGTCTGTTGATTCCAGTCCCCTTGCCATGGTAAGGGACATATTTCACTAAATCAGGTTCCTCAAAGCTCTATCCAATCTGGTCTTGGACACTTTCAGGGATGGAGTACCCATGACTTGGCTGGGCAACCTGTTCTAGTGCCTCCTCACATCTACAGCAAAGAATTTTCTTCTAATATAAGCCTGCTCTTTTTCAGTTTGAAGCCATTACGCCTTGTCCTGTTACTACAAGCCCTTGTAACAAGCCTCTCTCCATCTTTCTTGCTGGCTTCCTTCAGGTATTGGAGGGCCACAATTAGGTCATCCCAAACCCTTCTCTTTTTCAGGCTGAACAAACCCAACTCTCTCAGCCTTCCCTCACAGGAGAGATGCTCCGTCCCTCTCATCATTTTGGTGTCCTCCTCTGGACTCAGTCCAGCAGGTCGATGTGCTCGCTGTGCTGGGGACCCCAGGGCTGGGTGCAGCACTGCAGGTGGGGTGTCACCAGAGCAGAGCAGAGGGGCAGAATCCCCTCCCTGGCCCTGCTGCCCACGCTGCTTTGGATGCTGCCCAGGACACGTTTGGCTCTCTGTGCTGTGAGTGCTCATGGCTGGGTCCTGTCTGGCCTCTCCTCCACCAGCACCCCCGAGTCCTTCTCAGCAGGGCTGCTCTCCATCTCTTCACCCCCAGCCTGTGCTGATACCAGGGTTTGCCCCATCCAGGTGCAGCACCCTGCAATTGGCCTTGCTGAACATCATGAGATTCCCTCAGGCCCAGTTCTCAAGCCTGTCCAGGTCCCTCTGGGTGGCACCCTGTCCTTCAGGTGTGTCAACTGCATCACTCAGCTCGGTGTCACCTGCAAATGTGCTGAGGGTGCACTTGATCCTTTTGTCTGTGTCATTAATGAAGATATTAAATAACACTGATCCTCTGAGGGACACCACTTGTCACTGATGCCCATTGGGACTCTGAGCTATTGAAAACTGGATGTGACTGACCACCGGATGTAGCAGCCCAACCACTTTCCTATCTGTCTAACAACAGTTCAATTTAGAGAGAAGGATGTTGTGGGAAACCGTGTCAAAGGCTTTACAGAAGTCCAGATAAATGACAACTGCAACCCTTCCCTTGCCCACTCATGTAGTCACTCTGTCTTAGAAGGCCAACATGTTCTTCAATTTCAATATGCCTTCTTCAGAACTGCATGATATGAAATGTCTATAATATTCAAGACAAGAAGACAGAATTGTTTTTATTTTTCTGGCAATACGCTGACACCTCAGAGACTGGGAGTCATTGAAGTGTGGGCAAACAGTGTTGTCAT
The DNA here is from genome assembly GCA_013401035.1 of Horornis vulcanius. Lineage (NCBI taxonomy): Eukaryota > Metazoa > Chordata > Aves > Passeriformes > Scotocercidae > Horornis > Horornis vulcanius. The sequence goes on from VZUA01004233.1 coordinate 22,622, forward strand.
TGCAGAAGCATAGCTTCTGACCTTAGTGTCACTGTGGTAACATTGGTGTGGCACTTAGGAAAGCTTCTCTTGTTTCTATTTGATATTTGTAAGAGGCAAAATACATTAAAAAGTACATTAAAAATAGCTACAGTGAACCACATATGCAACATTTAAGCCAAGACTGAAGAAGAATCAAAACTCTATTAATCAGGCTTTTTCTATTAGCGTTTTGCTTCTCAGGTGTTTTTTTTTTTTTTTGTGGCAACTTCAAACTTGATTAAAAAAAACCACTGGATGCAAGTGGTTTCTGTTAAAGAAATAATCGAAAATTAGTTGAATTAATAGTTCGCAGCTAACTATGAGGTTGAAAGAAACCCCTAAACCTCAACATAAAAAACCCAACAAACCTCGCCATCCAGCTTTCTAGCTCCCTCTTTAGGAAAGAAAAGGGGAAGCTGGAAAAGTATCCCGCCTGCTACTTTCATTTTAAGCTCTCTGGCTCCTCCAGAAGGAAAATGAGTGAAGAGATGTCTTCCTGCTGCCAGGTGCTCTGTAAAATTTCACAAAGCTTTGGGGGACATTTTTCTCATGTGATTTTATACGGGGCATCTTAGGGAAGAAGAACACAGATTGAAAGCTGCATTAGAATTGCTACAGACAAGTAGAGCGGAGGCAAATTCATCCAGCAATGTGTGAAAAAGCTTTGAAGGAACAGTTTCAAAGCCGTTGTGGTGTCTTTCAGGTTGAGAGCCTGGGTGTGCAGAGAGGGCCAAGCACAGGCAGGTTTAAAATTAACAACCATATTTTCCTTCAGAAACCCCACATTTGTGCAAAAATGTGAGATGAAAAATATTTCCTTCTGCAACTTTCCCAGGTTGCTACTTTGTATTTTATCAAATGCTTTCACTTCTGTACTAACAATAGCAAAGGAATAAGCAAGAAGCTGAATCAAGCAGAGGACAAAAAAGCAGAGGCTTTGCTTTCCATGGCAATTCTGCTAGGTTGGGATTTCTTATTCCTTCATAACTGTAAAATAAAACCCACTGAAAAGTGTGAAAACCTTCTGGTTTTCCTTGGGTATGCTTTCTTTGTAGAGCTGCTCAGGAGCAGAAAGAACAAACTCTTAACATGAAATGGGGTGCTTGCTTCCTGTGGTTATGTACATCTCTTTGTTGAGAAGCCCAGCAAAGTCATTTATACCTCTGTGGCTGCACCAGGTCATGTTTGACTGAGGTGTTTCCTTGAAAACTGCATTGTTTCAGCTTACTCATCATCTGTTTCACTGAAAACTAGCTCCAGTCTCATCATCATAATAAAATTATTCACCATAAATTCAAAAGCTTTGGATCAAAGCTGCCCCCAGGTTAGCAGATGCAGAAATCCTCTTTGCAGAAAGACATTAGTTTACTGCAAAATATAAAACCATCTATATAATTCCTGTTGTTGTCTCCATCACCACCTTTATTGTTGTTAATTTTAAACCACTGCCCCTGAATTCCCCTGTTTTACCTTTAATAGGGGCAGGATCTGTCCTGTAGACAGCACAGCTTTCTAACATTTTGTGCAACCCTTTATCTGTAGGCACAGGGAGGCGTCTTGTGTGCAAGTGCTGCATTCATTGCCTGAATATTCCCTTCTGACTCTAATGGTGTTATTGCACCAAGAATCAAAAACTATATGAAGTCAGCAGAAATTAATGACTTTTTGTCCTAACTACTTCATTGGGCTTCCGAGTAGAAATGTGAATGTGTGAGAATTGGATCTTCTCAGGCAAGGTTGCAATAACAAAAATCCTCTCAGTACATTCATGATTATGTAGGGAAATACTTTTGGACTGACTCAGTTACACAGACCCCTGTTTTAGTGTGGCCCTGCAGCCTTGTGCATACAGTATTGCAGTGAGTTTGCAAAGCTCCAGGCCTTGCTTTGCTTGACATGCCCGAAGCTTTATTTCCACTTGCTTAAACAGAATATTTTTCTGATCATGGAGTAACATGCACCACAAGTTCTTATTTGCCTCATTTTTCAACGGCAATTGCGGTTCAACACACCTTGAGTCGGAATCTCCAGGCATGAACTGGGACAATGAAGACTCGCCCACTGTAAGAGAAGATCATGTTTGAGACCACCTGGGGAACTTGAAGAGATGCATCCCGGGGTGCTGAGTGAACTGGCAGATTTAGCACTGTGTTTGAAAAGTCATGGTGGTCAGGTAAAGGGCATGCTCAGTGAAAAAATGGAAACATCACAGCCATGGCTTTTGAAAGGGTAAAAATAACAACCCAGGGAAATATCAGACTCACCTCTGAGCCCAGAAACATCATGGAACCGATACTCCTGGAAGGCATGTCAAGGCATATGGGTGACATGGAGGCAATTAANTTGTTGTCTCCATCACCACCTTTATTGTTGTTAATTTTAAACCACTGCCCCTGAATTCCCCTGTTTTACCTTTAATAGGGGCAGGATCTGTCCTGTAGACAGCACAGCTTTCTAACATTTTGTGCAACCCTTTATCTGTAGGCACAGGGAGGCGTCTTGTGTGCAAGTGCTGCATTCATTGCCTGAATATTCCCTTCTGACTCTAATGGTGTTATTGCACCAAGAATCAAAAACTATATGAAGTCAGCAGAAATTAATGACTTTTTGTCCTAACTACTTCATTGGGCTTCCGAGTAGAAATGTGAATGTGTGAGAATTGGATCTTCTCAGGCAAGGTTGCAATAACAAAAATCCTCTCAGTACATTCATGATTATGTAGGGAAATACTTTTGGACTGACTCAGTTACACAGACCCCTGTTTTAGTGTGGCCCTGCAGCCTTGTGCATACAGTATTGCAGTGAGTTTGCAAAGCTCCAGGCCTTGCTTTGCTTGACATGCCCGAAGCTTTATTTCCACTTGCTTAAACAGAATATTTTTCTGATCATGGAGTAACATGCACCACAAGTTCTTATTTGCCTCATTTTTCAACGGCAATTGCGGTTCAACACACCTTGAGTCGGAATCTCCAGGCATGAACTGGGACAATGAAGACTCGCCCACTGTAAGAGAAGATCATGTTTGAGACCACCTGGGGAACTTGAAGAGATGCATCCCGGGGTGCTGAGTGAACTGGCAGATTTAGCACTGTGTTTGAAAAGTCATGGTGGTCAGGTAAAGGGCATGCTCAGTGAAAAAATGGAAACATCACAGCCATGGCTTTTGAAAGGGTAAAAATAACAACCCAGGGAAATATCAGACTCACCTCTGAGCCCAGAAACATCATGGAACCGATACTCCTGGAAGGCATGTCAAGGCATATGGGTGACATGGAGGCAATTAAACGCAGCCAACATGGCTTCACCAGGGGGCAAGCCATGTTGTCAGTCAATAAGGGAATAGCTACTAATGGCATCTACATGGACTTCTATAAGTCCTTGGCATGGTTCCACACAGCTTTCTTGCTGTTAAACTGGAGATATTTGGGTTTGAGGGATGAACTATTCGATGGATAAGAAATTGTACAGATCGTTGCATCCAAAGAGTTGCAGTCAGTGGCTCAGTGTCCAAATGGAGACCTACATGTGGTCTTCCTCATGACACCATAAGGAAGAAGAAGCCATTGACATCAGCATTGTGTTTCTCTTTGCAGCAGACTTGGGTGGTGGATAACTTGCCATATGCCTCCCCACTCCCCAGAGTGCAACAATCAATATTAGGACCCGGGAGGCAGTGGAAGGCTGGGCACACCACCAATGAAAGAGGAAATAGCCAGGATGTGTGTGTGTAGGAATTTTAAGTGTGTAGTTTTTAATTGCATCTTTTCCTCTGCAACAGTATTCTTTATTTACTTTTTCTCTCTTTTCCCATACGATTTACGTCTGTGATAATACTGATGCGCTGATTACACTGTTAAGATTTCAATTATGTTAACAATAAATGCCATCTTTACACACAAAATGTATTTCCTCTCTTCCCATAGCAAGCTGTCAAGCATGACGATGTCCTGCTGCAGCCCAGCTGGTTTGCTGCAGGAGGACTGCTGCTGGAGCCTGCATTAACTCCTTTTAGCTCAGGGGAACCACTAGTCAGGGCATTGCCTAAAAGTAACGTGATTGTGGTGCACCAATACTGCCTACAACAAATAATGCTGTGTTGAGGAACACATTCAGTGCAGGTATCTCAGTGCGAAGCTGCCGTGCCAGCAGTAGGCTGACCTATGGGAGCAGGAGCCCGAGCTGAGTCAAGGGGCTGTGAACTGCCAACCCTGTGCAGAACAAAGGGCACGGGGGCCTGTGGTGCAGCCAGGAGATGGGACACTCAGAGGTACAGCAGGAGCTGAGGACCTCAGGCTTTGTTTCCCTAAGACTGTGGGGGTATAAAAGCCCAGCAGTTCTTCTGTTTGGGATTCCTCCTTGGAGGCACCTAGCTCGACCTGTTATTTTGTTATTACACCATGATTAAATTATTTTAAGAATCTGGATGTCTGAGACTCTGCTATGG